>JAKJJM010034174.1:0-11126 GCA_021901965.1 Pipa carvalhoi
TTTCCATAATATGGAAATCGGGTATTTGTACCGATCCGTAGCCATAAATTAAAATGGCTATGGATTATTTCAGTACAAATATCCAATTTCCAGATTATGGAAATCGAAAAATACTGATTTCCTTAATCTGGAAATCTGGACCGCAGGAAAGTCGGAAAGACCGGTACCGGTCTTTCCAACTTTCTTAAATAGCGCCCCTAGTGTTGTTGGATTTGGTGGTATTCATTTTTATCTGTTTTTTTCAATTTATTAGCATCCAGAGTTGATCTAAAAGTTGTAGGAACTAATATGAGACAAGATGAATCATTTTGGAAGTGGGAGGTGCAGAGATTCATCATGATCATTTTGCTCGGGAACCAGGTAAGCAGTATCCCTCTTTCCCACCCTTGATGTATATGTGTATGACTCTAATGTTTATTGTGTATTAAAATATATTAATAATGTTATAAAAAATGAATTATAAAAAATAAAATAAATTATTATGTTTGCTAAAGAAATACTTGTTTGAAGGAAAATGTAAATATCTTCTATTGTTTATGGAGATGTTCCTTTATAAAAACAGTCACTTTTGTGTTGCAGAACTGGCCTGGAGTAATTGGGAATGCTTGCCCTGAAGGTGTTTGCTGGAGGCGATGGTGATATATATATATAACTGGGACTCCTAGGGCATGGTCCTAGGATTGGTTGATTATCGACTTCCCTGCTACTACTTGCCACCATTTTTATGGGTAGAGTGGCTGACATGGTGGGGCAGCTAGTTAGTGAGTCCTTGGGCATGGGGTTCCAGGACTGGTGGTTATTGGCTGCCTTGCTACTACTTGCCACCACTCTCATAGGTAGGGTGATTGGCATGGTAGGGCAGCCAGGTGGTGAATCAGGATCCCAGGATTGGTGGGTAGTGGCTGCCCCATGGTAGGGCAACCATTGAAAAATGCTTTGAAAAGCATTCTGGAGTTGTGACTATTGTAATGGATGGTTCTTCAATAATTTGGAGGAGGGCAGAAAGGTTAAAATAAGTTTAATAAATTGGTGGTTATAATCCTGGATCAATGTTGACTCTGTAGTAGTCAATGATTGTTTGACTTCTTTAGAAATCCTCATATGGAAGATCAGTAAAGGTTGGGTTACCTTTAATAAATATTTTAAAAATACAAGTGTTGGAGGATGTTTGCATTTATACTGACTTTGCTTACAATGTACAGAATGTGAGTTATTCTTCTAGGGGTACAACAGGGTATTGTAAACTGTCCAGATTGACCCAATTTCTGCTTGCAGACCTGAACCAGCATTGTTACATTAAATTTGTTTAAATAACAAAGAGGAAGTACTTTATAAAAGTAAATGTTTCATATTTTTTTATTAATTCAAAGTGATTATTCTAGTTATTTATATTTTTCTACAATGGTTTTATGTGTTTTCCTATCAATTCATCAAAACATCTACAGGTGTACAGATATCATCATAACCTCTATGTGTATTTTTTTGAACATCACATAAAACTGTAAAGAGAGCTTGTTTAATTAAATAATTTTGAATGGCAAAATTAGTTATCCAGCTGATTATTTTATTTTAATAACAATACTCATTAGGGAAGAATTGCTGTAGCAATAATTGGAGCTTTATTTTATTTCATAATTGCTTTAAAGCCACTAGGTTGACTATATTTTCTATCTAGCTGAAGAGAGCAATTATCTAGCAAATATTTTACTAATGACTTTGTCCTCAAAATGTATTAAATTATGTTTGTAGCTCTATAAGCATTTTTACATAGTTCAACACATATCAGGAAAGCTAGAAGGCTAGAAATAGGAAATAATGTTTTGCAATATGTGGGAAAATATATCAGGGATATTTAAATGCCAAGATTTTAAAAGGAGTGTTTGTCAAATTCAATGTATATTTTAGCTCACTCATTTTATAATATTGCTAATCATTCAAAGGGTTTCCACAGAAATGTGTATGCACGGTTAGTACCTGTACTGCTAGATTTATTTTACAAGATTAGTACCTAGAGTGCTATGAGAGTTGCACAGCATGACAATAGAAATTTACTGCACTGTAGTAAACTACAGCATGCCAACCAATTAACAATTAACTTTTATTGGTCTAGTGCAAATCCAATATGAAACAAATATTTGATTAGTTGCTATGGGCTGTTTCACTCAAGAAAATTTGCATAATTCTAAAAGGGAGGTTACTGTTGTGATAAAGCATTATTATTAAAAAATAAAAACCATCAGTAACTGTGCCATGTGTTTCCTCTCATTAAGACAGATATGTGTTCAATATGTACTCCCACCTGAGGGGTCATACTGAGGAGACTGCATAATTTTACCAGTGTGTCTGTTAATTTTGGCCAGTCAGGTTTGTTGATTCCCACATTGGTTAGCATATGCAATCATTTCTCAACATGACTACATAAAGATTTATTTGAAGTAATCTTTGGAGCATTAAAAAAAATAAGATTTATTTTCAATGAAGTCTCTGACTGGGTACAGTAATGGAAGCCAACTATTAAAAAAAAACTGCCAAAAAATTATTTTATCTATCTGTACATGCCATCTATCTGTACATGTATGATTTGGATTACTGGATCTATGGATGCAAATCAGAATAAAGAGTTGCTGTTTGTTTTGGAAAAGAATTGATCATTTGTTCTGGATTATTGAAGCAGGATTAAGATTATTTTTTGCCTGACCTGGGTTTGAAGCAGGATTAAGGAGGGACAAGAAAGAAAGGTAAACCACATCTTTTTATTTGTGCACATCAGACACAATCCTCATCTTTAAAGTGTTTTGAAGCAAGCCCTAATAGATTACAACATCCCTAGAGAAAGGCACCGTGTTTAAAAGTATATTGCTCTGAGGGATTGGAGCTACTCCACATAAACCGGGTTTTGCTCACATGAGGACTACGTTGGGGTATACAAAAAGGACCAGAAGGAGGGCTGTGATCTAAGAGAATTCACACACCTTATGATATATGATATATGTTTTTTGCTGACAGAGAATACATTTCTGGTGAGCCTCTCCACTATTGGGAATCGTATCTATCACGAGCACCTTGACACATAATTTTGAGAGGTGTTTTATTACTGATCTCCACCCTTTCACAATCTATTGGATTATCTCCTTTCCTGAGGGCTGTGTGTTTATTTACTGATACAGGCACTATATAGTGCCCCTGCGCTCCTTTATATCTTTTAATGCACTCACCAAATCTGCTTGTATTAAAATTATGGATATAAGCATTCACCAAGGTACACAAATGTAGCTGTACCCTAATGTAGACCATATTCCTATCTCTTTTTATATATATATTTCATTTATTGCCCAAAACCAAGATGCGTAAGCTTAAAATTAATGATGATGATTAAACCTCTCCCTCACCCACAAAAAATTCTGTGATAAACCCATGACAAGAGTCTCTAAGCTCTAAAATATTCTTGCATAACCTTTGAACTTACTATTATGTCACTGCTGTTTATGAGATTCTCAAGTCTAGAGAGGGGGCACTTAGTTAATTCAGTTTCGTTTTTTACATTTTTTTTTCTCCACACCTGATTTCTCTGGTAAATTATAGTATTAATTATTAAGTGCTTAAATAATATTTTTACCATATGAAAGACATGTTTGAATTCCAAATCTCTTGGTTTCTCACCTGCTTATCAAAGCTTTACTAATACATCATATAGTTAGTTAGAATAAAAAAAAATTTAGGTCTATCAAGTTCAACCTATTAATTTATTAATCCTTAGCTTTCACTTAGTGAGTATATTCTTATATTTGCACATATGGCTTTGATACTAAATGGAACACTGCTTGCCTCCACATGTTTAAACCATCAAAAAGTATGAGTGTATAGGTTTTACTTGTTACTGTTTGGGAAAATATGATATGTTCACAAGTGGAAATTATATTTCCCATTAATCTTTATTTTTTTTAAATGTTCTACATCTGTTTAAATAATAATTAATATTATTAATTATGAATACAATTAAGTGTTGTATTCATAATTAATAATATTGGAGGTGATATTTCAATGAGGTCCAAACAATGATATTGGCATAATAGCATACACACAAATATTCATGCATATTACAATACAGTAATATACCTGAGCATATTACTCTGTCCTGTAACATAGGAGGCTATTGACTAAAGTGAGAATTTAACTGTCAGAGTGAATTCTCATCACTTCAGGTGGCTTCGCCCTGATTCTCTATTCCTTATTGACTAAGCAGCGGATTCCCATAGTAAAGTCGCGACCGTGACAATATTCTCATAGTAAAGTCGCGACCTTGACAATATTCCCATTAGTAATATAATAGTAATATTAGCAATATTCCCATAGTAAAGTCGCAACCTAACATTATTCCCATAATGAAACCATGACAGTAACCATCTATTGGACAGTGTGCGACCATCGTTAGCTGGCAAATTCACACCTTTATATGACAATTTGGACTTTAGCCAATAACCCCATAGTACTTGTGTGCTCCATTCTTTTTATTCAAATATATGGAAACATTTCAAAAGACAAGAATAGAAATACATGCATCTGAAGTAACGTCTAGTGCAAAAACATTCACCTGGGCAAAATATTTATAACTTCTAGTTGTTCAAAATCATAATGTTTCAGTCTGCTCTGCAGAATAACAGCAAACTGTTCATTTTTTAATCAAATGCTATACTTGCAGGCTGTTAAAAGATATAATGTTGTTTGAGTTCATTGTTTGGGGACAGGAGGATTTACAGAAGATCATAGTTAAAAGAAAGAGAGGTACAAAAACAGAAAATAAGTTGTCCATGGTTTAGTATACCTTTAAAAAAAGAAAAATGTTTAAATTTGACATTATTACCATATACAAGTGAGGTTGATGGAACCACCATTGGTTGGACATGTAAGTATCAATGACTGAATTACTTATGTAAACATATTTATGTTGGCACAATGACAGTCTCTGAAATTGGCAGATGGCTCTGTTTATCAGCAACTATGGGACCTGAAAGTCACTTGTGTAAATACAGGCATAGTTCTCTGTTATTTTTCTGCTGAACAATCTGCTGCGACAAGAAAATTTCTTTTGCATACTCAGTAAAATACCTTAGTCAGTGGCATACCCCTTGTTGCAAATAAATATAATTTGCCTGGAGAAAATCGCGAATTAAAAATAATTATCACAGGTGTCAGCACGTCTAGTAATATAATTGGCATAAGATGTTTAATATCTTAAATAACTTAAAAAATATGAAGATGTACTATTATAGCTACTATCATATCAATCTTACAGTGATATGTAATATCATTTTAGAAACATAGCAAAAAGCAAACATAGAAGAACCATAATTGCTATCTAGCCTGCGGGACTCTTTCTTTGCTCAGAACAAGGCTATTTACATTATAATGGCACAATAGAAGAAATACAATATTAAGTTTTATTTTGGCAATAAAAAGCAATTATACAATATTATTTGATTTTTCATTCAGTTACATCTCTGGAGCTGCTAAAAAAAATAATTGCTATGGATATTGATGATTTTTGGTAATATTGCTATATACATTTTTAAATTTGAAATCATGAGAATATAACCATTTACCTGTCTTTTTCTACTGGTCGCATAGATATTGTCATATTGCAAGTATATATTTATAGGTAATAGTGGCCTTTAAACTTTTCATAGAAATGACAAGGCATTGAATGCAACATAAGACTGGTTAATTTGAGCACAAAATACATGATTTTATCAACTGCATATGTAAAACTGGGATGAACAAAATATTGTATGTCCAGTATTTGACTCTGTTAGATCAGCTGTTAGGTCTTTGCCATTAAACTATTTACATTTTTAACATCAACCAATACAATATTTCCTATTTTTCTTTTACATTTACATTATTAGCATTACTTGTAATTTAGTTGTCAATCACTTCAGGGTATATTTATAAAGACGTGACACAATCTTTCTGCAAAATTGTTTTTCTTATTATTTCTTATATATTTGCTTATTTTCTATTGTTTAGTTTTTCTATTAAGTAAAATCTTTATTTGGTGAAACCAATAAAACTGACAAAAATAAAAATGAAATTGCTAAATTGGGTAAAAACAATTACATTGTGTTTTCAAGCTTTGATTATTGCCCTTATTGCAGCAGTCCCTAACCAGTTGCCCTCATAGCAAAGGTTTGAAAGAGCAGGGTGGGGCAATGCATGTTGCCGGACACATGATGGTGATGCACTTCCTGTTTGAGCATCAATACCATATGACCTAGTACCAAGAGACCCATGGACTGGAAGTGGTCCATGGTCCGGCAGTTGGGGACCTCTGCCTTAATGTATAAAGGTCAGCTTGCAACTTACAACATCCTCCATGGGCTTTATTTTCATTTCATGGACTTTGGGTACACCATTTATTATGGTTGACAAATTATATTTGTCACTTTACTTGTGAAGTCCTTAAACAAGATCTTATTCTTAATGCAAACCAATGAACAGATTATGCTTTTTTATGCACCAAACACATTAACAAAGTCGAAATATTTAATATTTATTATATAAATACATATTTTAATTGCATATTTCTAACTATTTCCTTATACTTTTAAATACAGGAAGCTTTTCTACAACAGAAGGTAGTTTTTTTATCCTTTTTTAAATATGCACATACAACATAGCCCACTTTATTATATAAAACTATGTCATAATTCTTCCTGAGGCAAGTTAATGAACATAGTAAAAAAATCCCATTCAGACTGGTATGGAAGTTATTCTAACACATTATTTGTAAATAGATTTCTTCTTCTTCCATTGTATTCCATAAACAATATATGTTGGTATAGTACCACAAAAAGCTCAAACAAAAGTTCAGATGTAGCTGAGTTGGCTTTGCAATGTAAAACTATGGGGATAACTCAAATGCAAAGGATGCAAACAATAGCATAAAAAAGATAGGTTTCTGTCAATTCATTGATACCAATAAATAAAAAACAAAGCCCTTGTTGACAAAAAGTCAGATTCAATTTAAGCAGCAGAATTCAAAACTTGCAGAACAGCTCTGTATCTTCAATATAGCAAAACAATATTACAATGTTTGTTTGCAATGCATAACATCTCATCCCACTGACTATCCCATAAGGGTAGCTTCCCCATTTTATGGGTTATCTCTGTATATTAGTGGTAGGAACGTAACTCAGCAGATCCTTGTTTGCCTCAAATAGATTCTCATCAGACAGAAACATAAATCCCAGATCCTACAAACTCCCTGATTTCCTATTTTGCCTTTTTTATTAGGATGTAGACAGTTCCTGGAGCAACCAATAACCTCTCGACTGGATTCCAGTTTAGCTGGGGCAATATACACTCCATCACTCAACACTATAATAACAAGTTGTGTTAGGATTAACTTTACAGCCATCTATGGGTTAAGATAATTTTACATAAGAGAGTAAAAGAGTAATGCGGAGAAACTATTTGACATGCTATGTTAAAATCTGTTTCAAGTATTTGACAAAATCAGCCTTGCTATATCTAGAACTGTAATTTAACATAAAATATCATACTTTCTAGAAATCTACAGAATTTTTGAAAAAGCAATTTAAATATACCAGTACTTTATTAGCTATAAATGAATCTAAGGTCTGTTTGGGTGAATTAAAAGTAATTTTGCCAATTGATAACAAATTGTAGTATGCTGAAAGATTGTATGAAATGGCCAAATCAGAAATGCCATCTTGCAAATCAGCTGTGCTGCATCCATAGCAACCGCATTTGCTCTATTGGTAGTCATTAGAGAGCTTTAAAAAAAATATGAAGAAACTTTGAGACTCGAGAATTCTTTTGAATTTTTTAAAATCATTTAACCTTAAACCACTGGTTTTTGGTTTATTTTCATTATAATTTCCCTTTTGCTAGTGAATACTTTGAAATAGGATATTAACTAAAAGGCAATGCTAAAAACATTTCCTGTACTGCTATCTAGCAACAAAGTAATGTAAATGATAATTTTCGGAGGCTTTGCCATGATATGTACACCTCCTGATGAAGCCAGTGAATCTGGTGAAACGCGTAGAGGATTATTGGGCGATCCTACCTTGTGCACAGGGACGCCTTGGCCTGCTTTTTTGGATTGTGACTCCATTGAACCAGTATAGCTATTTGGATTGGGACTTTACAGAACAAGCACCACTACTTTCTTACATGTGAGTGGATAATATGTTTCTAATAAATGTCAATTGAACCTTTTATTGATTTATTTTTTCCTCTTTGATTGATCTATTGGATCCCATACAACAACTGGTGGAGCTTATGCTGAGATGATTACCAGTGTTAGACCATAGTGTCTCTTATTTGCCTGACGCTACATACAACTTTGGTGAGCGTTTTCACATAGGGGGTATTTAGATCCCCTCAAATAATAATTTTTTGTGTTACACATCACAGTGTGTATCTTTCACTGCATGTTTTTTTTTGCACAGCAATATCACATATCACATTTCACGTGTGTGGTTGTGTTTCACTTTATTATCATCATATTTTTGATTTCATCTCTACACTTAGAGTTGTCTGCGCTCCTCCCCTTTTCTCTGTTTCCACAGATTTTTTCCATCATCCATTCTACAGGGCTCACGGCTACCCTCTTTTGGAAGGAGCTAGCAGTCTTCACTTCATTTTTCTTTGTTGTATATTATTTACCTGATTGGTTGCATTTGCACATTGTTATTTTAGTATTTGTATACCATATATACCACTTTTTGAGGCGCTATTGTCTGTATATTAGTATACACCTCCCCATTGCCATGAAAAGTGTTGCACATATTATTGTTTCACCAACTTTTCTGCTTGGTAAATACCATCCATTATTTTCATGCAAGTTTTGCATTAAATTAACACAAGTTAAGATAATGTAAATGAGTCTGTTTCACTTTATATATGTTTCATTTATAGTGTTAGGTTGCCTCTGGTAAAGTCAGATCAGACAATCCATTCTTCAGAGTATCCATATGTGAACCAGAAAAAATTGCAATTTATTTTCTGTGTAGTTTGAACATATTGGTTCCTCCCAATTTATGCTGCTCTGAGCAAAGATCTTAAAGTGTAGTTTAGGTAAAATGAAATGATATTACAATCACTATTTCCTTATATGGATATGTACGGCCTGCTACATTCTAACATTTCTAAAAATATACTTCAACTATTGTTTGTATGTATACGTATTTTGGTATGAATGATTAATGTCATATTTTTTTATGGTCTATTCGTAATACAGGTATCATTCACTGTTATAACACTTCCACCATCTTATGCAGTTCTATCCACCAATAAATCTACCCCCAACCCATTTTAAATATTTAACGAAACCTCTCAGAACTCTGTGAAGCTCCTTTCTATTCTGTAATCCATCCTAGGTATGCAAAGAAAAAGCAACACAACAACAGAAATGATATAAAAAATCAGTACAGAAAACAATATATTTCTTCCACAAAAGACCTATGACACACCACTCAATTAGACAAGTTCTAAAATCTACTCTTTCTGTACAATACCATTCCAAGGGTGTAATTTATTAAGCCCAAAAAGACTCGAATGCTCGGATTCAAGTCTTTTCAGGCTTAAGCTTGCAAGATTCTCGTGGGAGATGATCTCGCGAGATCCTCCCGTGGGAATTTCGATTTCCGTATTATGGAAATCGGGTCTTTCAACCGAAAGGTAGCCATAAGTTCTATGGCTATTAAAAGTTTTGGTCGAAAGACCCGATTTCCAGAATACGGAAATCGAAATTCTCGTGGGAGGATCTCGCGAGATCACGTCCCACGAGAATGTCGGAAAGACCGATAGCGGTCTTTCCGACCTAAATAAATTTCGCCCCAAGTGGTATCACACAGTTATATCAATCTGTAATAGCACAGAGGCTTCTGTTAAAGGCTGCTAATTAATTTTTGGATGTATGCATGCATAACATGTATTTGATAGAGACTGCACTATTTTCCAAGGGCTACCAGATACATTTTGTTCTCATTTTCTCAATGGATATCCTATATGTTTTAATTATTTCATTCTAATTTAAATGTAATGTGAATAATAGTTGACTCACAAACTTCAGCATCAAAAAAGGTCTCACAACCTTTTTTCTTCTTAGTTTTACAAAGATAAGCATTTTTCAAGGAACAGGTTACATGAAAATTCCACCAAATATTTAAACCTATTAGTTTAACTGAAGAAATGTCATTAACATGAACGTATCTACTTGTACTGAGAATGTTATTTGGACCATAATGTTTTTTTCAGTTTGTTTTTATGAAATGATTCTATGTTTAAATGAATAATTTTCAGTAGCTTAACTACTGACTATAAGTGATGCTCAGTCACTTTGGCTGTGACCTTTGCAGCTTACAAATTGGCATCTTGCTGGGATTTTCTTCATCTTACTAGGTTTCTAATATTTTGAATGCATCTATATAAAAATCATTTTCTAAGATACATTCATAGTTATTCTATCCTAAATTAATTCTTGCATCTGTTGAAAGCATTTTATAGCCAAATTAGCCTAAATAATAAAGCCAAGTTTTTCTACAGAGATAGAAAAAAATTGAAAAGAGATAAAATGTAAAAAGTAAAATGAAAGCAAATTGACTTTTATTTATTTATTTTTTTTAGTATTTTTAATTTATTGCAGTGCATTGTAAACATGTTAATCATTCATTAATAAATATTCTGATATTAATAAAAATATCAGAAATTTAACATCTTTGGACTTTTGAAACAAGCATTATTAGAAAGACGGGTAAGGTGGTTTACTACAAAGTCTATAAAAGCCACATAACAATCATGTTAAGCCTGCATCTATTCTTAACTAGCAAGAAACATTGTTCAGTTCATGAAGGATAAAATCATTATTGATTGTATCAAAGTAATATTTCAAACATTATCAATAGAGATGGCCGAATCGATTCTGATGAATTGGAATTCGTTATGAATTTCAGGAAAAATTCGATTTGGAACAAATCCGAATTTCATGCCAATTCAGTAGAACGAAGCGGCGTTTTTTTCTGTCGCCGTCGCCACTACTATTGCTAATGCTATCACCGAGACTGTCGCCGTCACCACTGCTATTGCTAATGCTATCACCG
>JAKJJM010034175.1:0-11168 GCA_021901965.1 Pipa carvalhoi
ATCGCGACCACGACAAAAAAATTGTCGCAGTCGCGACTTTATAATGGGAGTTCGCTATAAGTGAATTCGGGATGGAAAATTCGGACCTACCGGAATGACCCCCTAAATGTTGATTTTATATAAACTAAATTGTATACAGCAAAACAAATAATGTAGCAGATACTGGTGTATATTTCTTTATTTACTTTGATCAGACTTTTAACACAAAATGTACTTTTTACCATTCATTTTGTTGTAAATTATTTGCAGCATATGCTTTGTGTGTTGCTTTTTGCTTAACAGTAATGTACAAGCAAACAAGATGTAATTTGGGGTTTTTTGTGTAGTTTGTTTATTTCATGATTCTGTGGCTGATAGTGATCTTCCTATTACCGTTTACATACCTAGAATAATTTCAGGATGTTCATAAAAGCAGGGTTTAGTTTTCCTGAACTTTTACGATTTCTCCATGATTGTAATTTTAAACAGAAAACCATATGTTCCTGCTAGTAGACATGTGTTACGCAAACAAAAACAGTGTTTAAAGAATTACTGATAACAGGGTTGTTGCAGAAACTATGTAGCAACTGCTACCATTTATTGAGTGCAAGGCATAACATGTTTCGGGCAGAGCCCTTTATCAAATGTGCATGATACATACAGTGAATAGATTTTAAGACCTAAGTAGGCCACTTCTATCAGGTGTGGAAAAACCAAATCATTGCATAATTGGAAGGACTGCCCCCTGGGTGGGGCCTCCAACCACAAAAATATACACCCCAGTTTAATTTACTAGGTACTGCCACAGGGCCTACCTTAAGGTCAATACCGAACATGTATAGATTACATAACATAATTAGTACATACAATGATGCATATGCAATATACAGAACAGCCGATACATACTTAAGTGTTTACCTTCACGTCGTAACTGCCAAACTAGCCGTATCTTTAGTATACATATATATATATATGACTAGGCAGTCCAAAAATGAATTATCTGTAAAAGAGAAATAAAAGTATTCGAGTATACATACTTACAGAAATGGTTTAATAGACCAATAATCATTCAATCCCATAGGTTCCATACTGTTTAGTTTTTTAATCCAAAATGCCTCTTTTTGTGCTAAAATTCATTTGATGTCTCCACCTCTTGCAGGAGGTGTTACCTGCTCCAATACTAACCATCTCAGTTATGTGACTTGATGTTTATATTTAGCAAAATGTCTTGCTACAGTAGTGTCATGGGGTGTATTAGGAATAAAAATTTTTATATTACGCCTATGTTCCTTAATCCGCTCCTTAACAGTGTTTGCAATACATAAGCTCAATGTGGAATAAAAGTTAGTGAAAATTAATACATGATTGAATCACACATTTAAATGTTCAGAAAGTAGAGTTTCTTTAGGAATGTATATTACCCTGCACCACTATATACAGTGGCTTCTAAAACTTAGGCAACATTTCCCCACTAATTTATGGCAACTTAATAATGTATGCATTCATTATTCCAACATCAGAACACTAAAAATTCAAAACAATAATTTGAAAAATATTATTGGTTATAGGTTACTGCACATAATTGTCTTTAGCATGTTAATTATAAGCATGTAAAACATATAGGAGGATATTTACTAAGACTATTTCAAACATTTTGATTACTTTCATCCTGTTTTTATTTACCTGTAGTTTTCAGTTCCCCTGATTAATAAAAGATCAATAAAAATGTTTTTCCATCTAAATAAATCATTATCGATAAATATCAATCAGTTGACAGGGGCAAATTTTGCAGGGATTTTCTGTTAGATTCATCTTCCATTACAGATCAATATTGACATTCATATTCAAGGAGAAATCTTTTTGGATTGTGGCTACGTGACAGGACCAACTTTGTCGGAAATAATGGCTTTACGCCAGCCTGAGTCAGGTATACACTATTGGTCAATAAATTTGTCTTTGAACAGCTTACTAAATGAGCAAAATCAGCAATATCGTTAAAAATACTCTTACAACTTTAGTAATTATCCCCCATGGAGTCAGATTAAAGTGGCCCCAGTCTGTGTGCATGATTACATAGGGAAATTAGATTGCAATATCCCCCATAGAGTCAGACTAAAGTGGCCCTAGTCTGTGTGCATGATTACATAGGGAAACTAGATTGCAATATCCCCCATGGAGTCAGACTAAAGTGGCCCTAGTTTGAGTGTGCGATTATATAGGAAAACCTGATTAAAAGCTCCATATAGGAAGCATGGTTAATCTATGTACAGCACTGTATAATATGTGAATGCTCTATAAATACCAATAACCAAATATAAAGAAAAAAATTTGTTTGACAGGAATAAGAAAACTTAAAAATAGCTTGAAGAGTAAGGCTACATGACTACAGCCTTTAGGTTGACTGACTTTCTTTTCAATTCCAGTTGTAGCAAACAGGCAGTATTGATTCCATTTTAGTTTATGTCAATCACAGTTACAAGGTAAGATGAAGTGTGCACAGCATTTGATTGTAGGTACACCCATTTATTTAATTATTTGGAAGTAAAAAAAAAACATTTTTGTGGAGCAAACCTCCCCTTTTCAGTGCTGAATGAGGAAGGTTCACCTTCCTGTAATGTTTGACACTTCTGGACTTATGAACTAAAGGGTGAATTCACCTTGCTTCAGTTCGAGTCACATCGCCAAAATAGACAGAAATTTGCTTCTCACTATTGACTATACGGCGAATACACTTGTCAAACAGGTGGACAGCGGCAGTCGTTGTTGCATGTGTAGTGTGGTCTAATCAGTCTCAGTAGGATGAGAAGTCATGCAGAGTGAGGTGAATTTGACAAGTGAAGGGCAGTTTCACCATATCCTACTAACTTTATTCTGTGAATATTCTATCTATTTCTATGTCACCTTGTCCCTAGGTCATGTTGTCACTTAGTCGCAGTCGCTATTGTCACTTTTGAATGAATAGTCGCCTTACACAACACTGGAGCCCTGCCTCAACCCCCGAATTCACCAGTCTGAAGTGGCAAAGTCAAACAGGTGAATTCAGAGCAATTCACCAAATTGCATTTGCACTTTTGCACCACTCCTTTGCTTAGTCAGTAGTAGAAGTACCTGTGCACACGCTCGCAAAGTAATGCGAAGAGCTCCATTAGTTTGCGACTATTGTAGATGCCCAAATTGGTCGCATATTTGCCACTTCTCAGAGTTTGCTCAATAAGCGAACATGGGGAAGTGGAGAATAGACACGAATTGACAGTTAGAATTGTCATACTAACTGTCAGGTGTGAGGTGCAGAAAGCTGAGAGAGTACAAAAACAATAACACACTTTCACTCTAAGAGACGTTAAAACAGAAAGGTTTAATAAAGGCTGAGACTTTAGCAAAAGACAAAATGTAAGGCTGGAACAGCCTGAGTCCCAAATACATCAATTAGAGGTAAAATTACAAAAACATAAAGCAAGGCAAAACTGCAAAAAAGGGGTAACAAAATAATACAGATTCTTGACTACCACCGTGGGGCTGAGACATGTAACGCCGAAGTGCGGAGTTTAAGGAGGCGCCTGGTCTTCACCTTTGAACCCCCGCAAGGGGGTACTGGCCTTAGCGGTGACACCTCCCAGGTTGCGGCCCTCGGTTCACTTACCCCAACGGTGGCAGCTGGCTGCAAGCTGTAGGAAACTCCCAACAAATGAGGAGATCTGAGGAGTACCGTGCCTTTAAGAGATTACGCTGAGACGAACTCTGGAGCAGGACTGAAGTGCCAGCAACTGTGTAGAGAAGGTAACAGGCTCTGGATAAGCAGGCTTACCCTCCAGGGTCCGCAGGACAGGGAAAGGTCCAAACTGGAATAAACCCAGAAAGCACGGTCAGGAACAAGGTTAACAGCAGCTTAAATCCTTACTGAGAAACAGGACGTGAACACAGGACAGAGGATTGACTTTGATGCTAGAGCACCAGAATAGCAGTGCACTAGCCCTTTTAAATTAGGTGCCGCTGATGTCACACGTGACGTCAGCGGGTCTGGGATTGGCTACAAACCTGGAAGCACTGTGTCAATAAGCTGACACAGCGCTGGCTGGCAAGGAAGTGCCAGCATGACACGAAGGAGCGACAGAGGGAGAGCTCCTTCGTGACACTAACGCAGCTGAACCAAAAAGTAGTAATAGTTATTATAATTTTATATAATTGAAATTTAGAAAAGTTAATGTTATTCAAACCAGGGAAATTATAAAACACAATAAGCTGTAATAGAAGCAAAGAAAGAGGATACAAATATATTACATAAGTGTGGTGCTAAATATAGAGTTATCTATAACTCTTGTTGTTTTTCCTTTTTAAAGATATGCTGGTCCAATAAACAGTGCAGTCTGTGATTATTTTATAAAACAGTAATGAACACTTGGAAACTCATTTATATAATTACAATCTATGCAGATCAGGTAAAAATGTAGTAGTTTTGACATATGCAATGTGGGAGTGTTGTGTTTGAGGGGAGATGTTTTGCCCCAACAATGCAAACATGCTGCTGGAGGTCAGTCCAGATTTTATAAGTCACCCCAATTGCAGGCTAGAGCCTGGTTAAAAGGTAGCTGGGAGAGCCAGTTGGATGTGGTTGGTGTTGATAAAGGAGGAATCTGTTTTCTGTGGATGGTGCTGTTAGTCTCTGTGAGAGAAACAGGGACCTGTGGAGAAAGACCCTGTTATAGGACTGTGGCTGGACAGCAGTTTGAGACCCTAAGGCAGCGGTTCTCAACCTGTGGTTCGCGACCCCATTTGAGGTCGAACGACCGGCTCACAGGGTTCGCGAACCGTTGCCGAGTGCCGCAACATCATCACGTGACGCGTGTACGTGATGACGTTGCGGCCGTACCCCAGAGAAGGGAAGGTATACTTTGTTTTTTCTAAATGAGAACTGTATGAGTTGCAGTTACCCACTGTTCTCTGAGAAAAGATTATTCACTCTGAAAGAGGTGTTGAATTGGGATTTTTTTGTTTTGCCAAGAAAGGCTGTATTTAAGTTCATTTTGTGGAAATAAAAGCTGAATACATAAGAAACTCACTGTTTGTGTTATGTTAATCACGAAAGACTGCTAAAGCATTTGAGTGATTCTCTACAACTGTTAACATACTGTAATGATTACAGATTGATTGTATTTAAATGAAATGTAATCAGTGGAGACTGGTTAAATGCATTTTTAAAACTGTTTCCAATTTTACCGAAAATTAGATAACCTAAGTATTGGAAGATCAGTGACAGATCTAGTCAGCAGAGGTCTCCTGTGCAAGAATTGCTTCTGGATCCTCCACCATGGTCAAATCCCAGACAGATGTAAATAAATCAATAACCAGGGTTTGCCTAAAGTACCCACATTCACCTGAAGTTCGAACACTGGCAAGTAACAATTCTCGCTGCCACAATGCACAGCGTAGCATCTTGTTGCCTAGTGGGCTTCATATAGCACAGCTCATGACTCCACTCTGAATTAGGTGACGTCATGGCAACACTGATCATAGGACCTAAAATTAATAAACTAAGTGACATTTAAAGGACCCCTAAATTCCCTTGGCTCTCTACAGCCTAGTTTTGCCTCTGTGGTAGATATATATGTATTGAAAGAAGAATTATAGTAAGTTATTATTACTTTCCTGATTGATCTAGCAGCAGTAAACTAAGTGTACCACTGCTAGATCAGCATTCATCTTACGATCCTCACAAATTACAACTTTTGTGCAACATAACTGTCCTATTTTACCTTCATAGGCACACATTTTAGCCATACCCAAATCCAGCAGTTCCTCATCAGCTATTAAATATGATTGGGCTACTGCAAGTTTTGCAATAAAAATAAATATTGTGGGTTTCTGCACTAATAACATATTCCATTAGTGTTAGTATACTTGTCCATGTTCAACATCAGAAAGTCATTTGGAGTTTATTGCACTGATTAACTTTGTTGCCCCTGTGTGAGCACTGTAATAAGAATAAGTAGTTCCCCCACGATACTTTCTGTCAGCTAGTTTGTTTCAAATATTCACATATACACCATGCTGAGATACATAAACAATGGATATATGTTTACTTTACCTCCACTGATCACCATTGACATGTGTTGCATAAGGAAACCCTCAACAAAATAATTTAAAATGGAATGTCAAATGAAAGACATATGGAGTGAATCTATCAGGTTTGCAGTTAGGAAGCACAATCCCTGAAATAAATCCATAAATTCCAGGGCTGGCTCATTAATTAGTCCAAAGAGGCAGCCATCTAAGGCCTTCTGCTTTTAAAGGCCCCACAAATGAAATCTTTCTCTCCATTTATTTACTTTTTTTGCATTAGTACCTGAAGCACTTTCTTTATGCATTATGGTTTGTAATAGCAATAACATTTATATTTGAATATTCAAAGCGATATTTACTGTTGCCTTAAGCAGAGAGGCCCTGAAATGTTACATAAACTCAGATGTTATTTTGCAAGACCTAACATATTTATATATCTCAACCAATCTGCTGGGACTCAGATACTTATACAGAAAAAAACAACATGGGCTCAGCATCTGTTACATACATTGCACACATTTATTTTTAATGGGAAAAAGAGTTTTGCAATTCTTTCATGGAATGTGACTATGTGGATTTATTATATTGCTGTTAGGGGAGAAGACTTTGTTTATATCCCTGGGATAAGGCTTTCATTTCTGCATTGCAGTTAAAGGTTACAGAAAGGGGTTGAGTAGAGCAAAGGATTTACTGTTACCTTTTGTAGAAAAACATATGGATGGTTGTGTTGATCATTTTGACCGAAGTTTGTGTCCTAATGTAGCAGAAAATTTCAATTCATTGTCCATAGAGGTGGCAAATGTCATGTTATATTATCCATTAGTGATCAGTGAGGGCAGCAAAGGCAGTCCTGGCTCCATCTAGAACAGTGGTTCTCAACCTGTGGGTCGGGACCCCATTGGGGGTCGAATGACGATTTGCCAGGGGTCGCCTAAGACTGCCGGAAATATAGTGTTTGAATGGGGTCACCCAATAATAATTAATGAACAGGGGTTGCCAAATCACAGGGAATTGTACTAAAGGGTCACGGCAATAAAAAGGTTGAGAACCACTGATCTAGAACAAAGTACTAATCTGGATCTCCATTACCCGGGTATGAAGAAGCAACCCACAAATCCAATGAAAAGAGTAGGGACCAGATTCTGTAAGCTCCGTTCTTCTGGGGAAATGCCTTTGTGAAGTTGGAGACAGCTGAGAGAGCCACTGGGTGTGGTTAGAGTTGGAGGTAGCTGAGAGAGCCACTGGGTGTGGTTAGAGTTGGAGGCAGCTGAGAGAGGCACTGGGTGTGGTTGGAGGCAGGAAGTTGCTGTTCTCCTGTGACTGAGAGAGACTGAAGATCCCTGTGAGAGTAACAGGGACTAATGGTTAAAGACTCTGCTAATAAAAGTGGCTTTGCAGCACCGGGAAACCCCAAGGAGACAACCTAGGAGAAGGGAAGGTACTCTGTGTTTGATAACCAGAACTGTTTTGGGGAATAGTTAGCCACTGTATTTTGTCCAAGGACTGTGTTCTCTGTGAAAGTGGTGTTTTTCAAAGGACTTTTTATTTTGCCAAAGAAAGGCTGTGCTTTAAGTTCATCTTTTTTTTCTGAAATAAATGCTAAATGCAAAAGAAACTCGCTGTTTGCAGTGTGATAATCCCTAAAGGCTGCTGCAACACTTGAGTGATTCCTTACAATGAACACAAACACAGTGAAATATACAGTAAATAAGAAATTTAAATTCAAATAGTCAAACATTTATACAAGTAGAAATGGCTTAATTACAAATCAAGTGGATTTTTTTCTTTTCCTGGTCTTACTGCTCCTTTCACTAAGTAAAAAACATGCTCTTACTGGCCCAAAATGGCATGAAACATTCTTTCACGACTGTTTAGTCAATATAAGCAACTACTTTCCTTGCAATAATAATATTGTATCATCATATTAATACAGTGCTTTTTTCAAAATAGGTAGCGACAACTTTTACGTGTCTCCCTTTTTTTTTTAAAGTGCAGAAAAATTTAAATGCTTTTCAACGTTTAGACATCCTGCCATAGTCATAAAACAAACAATTACACAAAAACAAACAAACAAACAAACAACAACGATGAAATTGGCCGCTCACTATATGCATAAACTTTTCAGGCATCAGAGTCCTTTATGCATGACTTTGCCCTACTGGGGTTCTAGTTCATGTCTTCATACACATCCCAGGTATCCTCGAAGGAGAGGTAATACTCCGGGTGGGGCTTTTGGATCACATCGCCCTCCCCCACCCTCACATCAACTGAAAATAACCGCGGGACTGGGATATACCTGCCGGAGAGGTGCACGTTGTGGCGCTGGATCGTGCGCCCATACCACCATGTCTCGAGGATGTCCTCTACCCTTTCCCGGTCCCGCACCCGCCTATGGGCATCTGGATTTGTAAGACAAAATTTGTCCATATCATGTTTGCGAATTATTTCAGCCGTGGCCCACTCCTCTAGGTTTTTTCCTACATAGTCGTAAACAAATTCGGGGGCATAAGGCATAAAATAGCCGAATTTCACGAAAACACGAAAGTTCACCAGTCTCTGGATGCGGGATACCCTCCTATGGGTGGCGAGCGGGGCAGTCCCGGGCAAAACCCACGAATCGGGGGGCATTTCCCAAGAAACAGTGGTGGGGCCATACATCAGCTTGTATGTGGGGTCGGGGGTGGACCCAAGGGACCATGGAGCGCTACCCCCTGAACTCCCACCCGGTGTACCATCCCCCCATTAGCGGGTCCCCGTTTACTCACGGTGCCGGTGACCAGTCCTGTGTGGGTGATCTTCCCGGGTTGTAATAAAAAGGCAACTCCAATGCCGGCCTCCTGGGACTCTCGGTACGGGGGCGGGGGAGTAGTATGGACGGTCGCCACCGCCAACGCCTCCCTCAGGCTTCCTAGTGACTCCGCTGCAGATCCTCCTCTAGGTTGGTCGAGGTCATCAGTCGGTCCTGCACTCGCGGGCCCATCAGATACTGCGCTCTCTGGATCAACTTTGGGTCGCTCCTCCGAGAGGGTCTCAGCTGTCCTCACGGGGGCATCATCAGATACTCCTTCTGCTTGCTCCGGTCGCGATGGGGTCGGGTCAGCAGGGATGAATTCATCAAAATCATCCTCAGTGGATAGGGTGCTGGCCTCTCCCTCTCTGGTTTCTGAAGGGCCCTCTGTCTGGGGACACTCAGGCTCGGTGGTCGGTTCTTCTGCTGCGGGTTCCGCATTCACCTGCTGGGTCTCCGGGGGTGGCTGAAGGGCAAACAGCGGGGCCTGGCACACAAAGCACCTCGCAGATGGGATAAGCCAGCCCATGGGCTGGACGCGGGTGCAGCATACACAGACCAGGTGGAGGGTAGGCGGTTGATTAGTAACGATCATCTCCACCAGAGCAGCCACTGGGACATAGGTCCTCCCAGTCGGTGCCGGATACACACTCGGGGGTGCATCCATCATGTTGTTCGGGGCCAAATCCTCCGCCATTTCCACAACTTCTGTCCTCTAGTTCTATGGTAGGTTCTCTTGCTCTGTTTTCTCCTAGTGCTCTCTTGAGAGTGCCTGCAGAACTAGCCCTCTTATTCTCTGCCGGGGCTGGATCTTTAGTTTTTGGCGCCAGTTACGCCCCGTAGGCAGTCGCTGATTTGTTCCCTACCTCCTCGCCGTGGGAAGTTTTCCCGCGCGGTGTACTCTGGGAAGAATAAGGTTCCCAAAAACCCGCGAAATAAAATGGAGCTTTCAATCCCTCAGTTTTCGAATCAGGCGCAGGAGGCACATCCTGTTCGTGACGCCATTTGTAATGTACAGGATGTGCCAGGGCCAACTCTACCCACTTGGGCCTTGGTGGATGTCAAGGTACCTCTCCCAAGGGTCTGGTCCTTGCGTCCTGGTACAATACTGTGAGGGGATGTGTGGTGTGAGGATGTGATATCGTTATCTCTCTCTCTCTGCAGCACCTCTATTGTCCAAACTCTCCAGAGTATGATAGGTCCGGTAATAAGGGTACTCCAACACTTGGGATGCAATGAAACTCCAAAACACTTTATTCTTGCAACAAAGGATATTCAGGCAGTCAGTACAATGTCATCAGTGTAAATCCCACTGTTAGCAATCAGCAAAAATTCAGCAAAAATCAATTACTGTCTCTCAGTATCTATTATCTATTCAGGTTACATGTCATTCCTGTCTTGTGGCTCTGAGCTCTCATGCCACAGACTGCCTGTACTTTTCTTACACTGCCCTTTTTACTCCAACCCAGAACTGTTACATTATATCAAATCAGGGTCCCCTCGGTCACCAAGGGAACTCATTAAAGGGGACAAAGCGTACAATATTCAAGGCTAGGAATACCCGATTCAAGGGTTTACTTTACTATATAATTTAGTAAGGTACGGGACAATATTTAGGGATGAATACATGAATGTAGGGAAGTGTGAAATGTCCTGTGGATGCATGAATTCACCATGAATAGGTGGTATACCAACTTCTGAAATTCAGCAGATCCTTTGGTGAATTTTCTCACAATTCTCTAAATTAGGCCAGACATGCATTTATTCTCCACTTTGCATCCATTCACCACAGGCTTATGGCTAACTGAGGTATTTGTCATGTGTCAAAGTGATAATTTGACAAGGTATGAACATGTGGATTTGACTTTGCCACATATAATTTGGCGAATTGGGGACCTATATCTGGGTTCTTGCAAGTTGCATAATTAATTTTAAGTATTATTCTGGCAACATTTTACTTTAAAAGTTTTTAAAAATGCAGTAACCAATTGCCAGCAAGAGCTAGGAATTGTCTGACAAAGAAATTAATGTAATTGTTAACATTTTGAGCTACTATTCAAAAGCAATGTTACAAAAACAAAAATGGTTCATAATGGTGACATACCTGTAAATATATACATATTGCCTATGTGTAATATTAATAATAATGAATATGTTTAAAGGAGAACTATAGTCAGATTACGGGGGTCATTCCGGTAGCTCCGTATTTTCTGTCCCGAATTCACTTATAGCGAACTCCAATTATAAAGTCGCGACTGCGACAATTCTCCCATTATAAAATCGCGACCGCGACAATTTTTTAGTCGCAGTCGCGATTTTATAATGGGAGTTCGCTATCAGTGAA
>JAKJJM010034190.1:0-13454 GCA_021901965.1 Pipa carvalhoi
TGGAAGCGCGTTACGCAGCGGACGCTGGAAGCGCGTTACGCAGCGGACGCTGGAAGCAGTGCTTTATTTTGCTCACAGCTGTGATCATTTGTCTGTAATATTCCAGGGACGTGGAGCAGTAGGATTGTAATAATTCCTACTACTGATGTCTTCCTGTTTTTGGTTTTGTCAGGTTGGTGGGATGTTTGACACAGTCCAGCGCAGTACCCAGCAGACTACGGAATGGGCTGTACTTCTGTTGGATATTATCAGCAGCGGTACAGTGGATATGCAGTCTAACAAGTAATGTATAATCAGGCGTCACCCTATAATATGTCTTTATTTTACCTTCTATTTTTCTGTCCTCTCTCACATTCCTTATTGTTGCTCTGTTATGTAATTTTTTTGATGATTTTATGACCTATTCCCTTCTTTAACTTAGCCTTATGTTACTTTGCAGTGAGCTCTTCACAACTGTACTTGACATGCTTAGTGTTCTGATCAATGGAACTTTAGCAGCCGATATGTCCAGTATATCTCAGGGGAGCATGGAGGAGAATAAAAGGGCCTACATGAACCTAGTAAAAAAGCTCAGGGTAAAGTTACCTATGCATGCATTTCATTCCCAGCTTGATTGTTACTGTGTACTTCCTTATTCATTTTCATTCTTTTTTTTTTTCTCTTTTTGTAGAAGGAGCTGGGAGATCGTCAGTCTGAGAGTCTGGAGAAGGTTAGACAGTTACTTCCTCTCCCAAAACAGACTCGGGATGTAATAACATGTGAGCCACAGGGATCTCTCATTGACACCAAAGGCAACAAGATTGCAGGTTTTGACTCTATTTTCAAAAAAGAGGTAAAAGTTTAGATTTGTCATTTTGTAAATTCAGTTTTTATAGACATTTGCTACAGCTGCTGCTTAAAATAGGTGTTCTTGTAGCCTAATATGGTAACCATCCTCCACTAGGCACTGTATATTCTACACACTGTTCTATTATCATTCACACCCTCAAAGAGCTCTGTCAAATGCTAAAAATGTTTGTTCCATTGCCTGCACTGCTGGATGGTGTTCCTACACTGTTTTAGGAAGTCATATAATAACAGTGTTGTCCATTGTTTTCAAAACTTTAGGTGCAGTTAATCATTGTGCTTCTTTGCTTACAAATGTATCACAAGAGCACAAAATCTATTTATTCCCTTTAATCATCTGTTTGAGTAGTTTTGTGTCCTTGCATTGTATGACTGAAGAGCTCTTCAGATCCAGCTGTAAAACAGAGATGTTTGTTAGATATTGAAATATGGGCTGACCCAAAATGTAAATGTCAAATAACTGCCAATTTAGAAGACACATTTAAGACAGTGGCAATTTAACTTTAACTTGAGGGGTCCAAAAATGGTAAACAGAATGGTTGGATAACACAAAGATATACAAAATCTAATTCACACTTCAATTCATACAATTTCAGAGGTGTGATTCTTCATTTCCTCTATGCTACTTGCCTCAGATTTACTTTCCTGCATGCAACCCATTAATCCATCTGTTATAACCTAATTTTTGTGTTACCTTCTGCAGGGCCTTCAGGTTTCTACTAAACAGAAGATTTCCCCTTGGGATCTGTTTGAGGGTCTTAAACAGTCTGCTCCTCTTTCCTGGGGCTGGTTTGGGACTGTACGGGTAGATAGACGTGTGTCCCGCTTAGAGGAACAACAACGTTTACTCTTATACCACACTCACCTGAAACCTAAACCTAGAAACTACTACTTGGAACCCCTTCCTCTTCCTCCTGAGGATGAAGAGCCTCCTACTCCTACTAATACTGAGCCTGAGAAGAAGCTTACTGAGCCCCTTAAGGTGGACAAGAGTGGAGGGGCAGGCACTGGGACCAATGATGACAGAAAAAAGCAAAACAAGAACAAAAGGGAAAAGAAGAGAAACATGGCACCGAGCAAAGGAGAGGTTTGTCTGAATTTTCATTTTATCAGTAGGGATAATGTTTCACACATTGCTTTCAGTCTTCTTTATCACAGCACTATCGTCATTCAAAAATACTCTCTTTATGTTTCCTTCACTGACACTGCTTTTATCAATATTAATCATATTTTTTTTTCTTCCTACTAGGAATATGGACTTGGTCCTGGCCGCCCAGTGCCTTATGGGATGGGGGTTCCCACTGATCTTCTGCATCCCCAGGGAACTGGAACAATGTCCCGATTGCCTTATGGAACACCAAACATGTACACTCAAAACCAGCCTCTCCCCCCTGGTAAGTACCTCTTCATTGAAGAGTCATTAAAAGTCTGTATTAATTGCCCACCACCATGTCATTCTGAACACTTATAGGTGGTCCACGTCTAGACAGCCCATATAGACCTCCTCGGATGCCTATGGTGAAGGTCCCACCCCGGACTCCATATGTTGGTGGTGTCCCTCCAGGTGGAATGATGGATTCATACAAGCCAGTGATGTACAGACCTCAACCTCCCATTCCTCAAGGGCAATTGCTAAGACAGCAGCTGCAGGCAAAATTGGTGAGTTCTTGTGGTAGCCAGGAGTAAATCTAATGGTAAAAGAAGCCAAAGCAGATGATGTCTTTGTGATGGGGTAGATTGGTGTGACAGATTTTTACATATCAGTCTTTAGTTCATTCACACTTTCATTTCTCTCCAACAAATGCTCAGGGAATGATGCCTCAGCCTGTCAGACAGATGACCCAGACTCCTCCATACAGTTCTATGCAGCCCTCTCAGGTATATTAAGGGTATCGGATTAAGTGGGGTGGCTTCTTTGTGTACTGTTATAAAGAGACCAAAATTCAGTGTAACCTTTATTTAACTGCTGTACTCTAAACTTTGCATTTTTGTTTATAACTTTTCACCCCCAATATCTGTCTAATTATCTATCTTACAAGGATAGAAGAGCAAAACCTGCACACACATAGAGACTAGTATATAACCAAATATTTTACTGACCAGTGATAAGCAGTGACAAAACAACGTTTCGGGGTCAATTGCCTCCCTTCGTCAGGTTACATAGTGCGCAGAATAAGAAATATTTAAAGAAAAGGGGGTACAAGTCCCTCCCATCAAATTAACAACATCATGTGATTATGGATACCAGATTAAAGTCCATAAAATGTTAGTAGTGAAAATCCAATTCAGTATCCATACCAACAATACAATTGTATAAATGGAAAAATAGTACAAAGAGTAAATACATAGTAAATAAAAAATAGTACAACATAGTAAATATTCTTTACATTGTGAAAAGATATTAAAATGATGAAAAAAAATACAAGAACACAAACACATGCTTAAAGGCTACTAATAGGTACCAGTTGTTTATGTTACCTTTACTTTTAACCATAGTTTTAAGGTTGCTGCAACTAGTACAATTATCTGTAATACAAGCAAAGAGACAAATGTAAGATTAAAGGAAACAGTTTATATTCCAAGATTCATTGAGGCCTTTAGGATTAAGTGCATCTAATTTCTATATCCAGAAGGCCTCCCTTTGTAGTAACACAGTACTGAAATTTTTAGTACCATGTTCCTGGACATTTTCCAAAATTTGCCATCTAAGTTGGGCAATAGAGTGTTTCTTCTCAAAAAAATGTTGCGTCACAAAAGTTTCTTTTTTTATAACAATTTTTTTTCACTAATACTAATGGCTTCTTTTTTTTAGGGTTTATAACATCGAATGGCACTCTTGTGTTCGTTAAGATGAACACGACATTGTCATGTAGTTTGGCCTACATATAATAGTCCACAGGGGCACTTTAAACAATAAATAACACCCGTAGAAGCACAAGTAGTAAAGCTCCTTAAAGGGATGGCATTTCCTTGTGTAGGATGTAGGCAAATAGGACCTTTAATTACTCCGCTGCAGTTAATTATCTACATTCACTTTAACTTTTTTCCTCTTTATTTTTTTTTTCTTGTTCCCAGGGTTACACGCCATACAGCTCTCACATGACCCTGCAGCAGCATGCTCCTCAATCACAAGCTGGTCCCTTAGTGCCTCCTCCATACACTGCCCAATCATTCCCTGGATCTCTTACTCCCACTAGTGGGAACCTTCTAGAATCTGTGCGCCAGATGCAGCAGAGACCAAGTGGTTATGTCCACCAGCAAGCTTCTGGTTACACTCACTCTTCTTCAAGTGGACAGAGGTACTTCAAAATACAGATAAAAACCCTCACTATTTTTGGGAAGACATTTGCAGATATTAAAGGTATATTTTCTGTTCCAGATTTCCTCACCAACAGATGTCACAGGCAGGTATGATGGCAGGAATGGGTCATATAACTGCACAGCCTGTTACAAGTGCAATCCGACCTAACCAAATGTTACCTGAACAACAGCAACAGTATTTAAGACAACAGCAACAACTGTTAAGGGTAAGTGGGAAAAGTTGAGATTCTGTGGTAGCTATAAGTGACAAACTTCAATATTTTCAGTGTTTGTTTTAATGGTTAATTACACTTGACTGACTTTAGCAGCAACAACAACAACAACAACAGCAGCAGCAGCAACAACAACAACAACAGCAGCAGCAACAACAGCCTCAACCGCAGCCACAAGCCCCACCACAACCACAGCCTCCTCCCCAGCAGGTCCCCACAGTACCACAGAACCAGACACAAGGACAGCCTCCTGGACTCAGCATGCAGACCCTGCCCCCACAGCAACCCATGGTAAGCGTGTGCAACATGATATACAGGATGGCATTCTTAATAATAAACAGTAATGTTCTTGTCTCAATTTTTGCACTGCTCTGATGGTATATTTAAGACATGAAATTCCTGCTAGTCACCCAAATGCATGTTTGTCTTTTTTTTTTAATTATATTAGTTTCAGAGACAAGGTTTACAGCAGACACAGCAACAGCAACAAACTGCAGCACTTGTCCGCCAACTACAACAGCAACTATCCAGTAAGTAGCAGTTTCTCTTTATATAACTTGGTTCTTTATCAATCTATTGCCCAGGTAGCTCCTCTGGCATACTGACATATAAGTAATGTATGTATAACGTATTTATGTATAATAATCACAAAATAAAGTGAATGTAAACTATCTTCAGTTTATCATTTACGACCTCCGAATGCACCATTATAAGATCATTAACACCTTTAATTTAAAAAAAATAAATTAAATACATAGAAAAAAAACGCATCTATATATATTTGATATATTTCATTGAATGAGTAAATCTTATCTTCAATTTTTTTTTTTAAGTATAGCTTTTGCAAACTATTTCTCTATTTCAGCTCATAGGTGCTGCCATAAGAACTATAACAGAATGCTGAAAGAGAAAACACACATTACCTGTACCGTGTGACTTACATAGCATCCAGGAAGTGTAGGATTAGGTTCCATCGCTGTAGAAGCTGAGTGTCAAATAGTCCTCCTGATTACACAGGCAGAAGAGGCCAGTCTTTAGAGAGACCATCAGAAACAAAAATGAGCATGTGTAGAGTGCATTTGAGCCTGCACCCATGGCCGGCATCTTAAGCACGTTTAGTGAAATCCTTACTACAACTGTACCCATCCGCTGCTCAAAATTAGAGAACATTGTATATTTTAACAGAAAGCAAACTTCTGGCTTTTACTCTACAGTTCAGTTTGCAAGATTGTTGTAACATTGATTCAGCGTAATCTGTGGGGTGTAGGTTTGCCAAAGAGTAGGATATTAATAACTTAGAAGAAAAACTAAACCCACAATGATTACAAATATTTTTGTCTATGGTTCCCCTGAAAGTGAAGCCATATTCCTATTTGGATTGACCCGGCAGTTATTCAAATATAACAATCGCAAAATGTTGTCTTTTAAGTTGAATTCATGAATAGCTTTGCATTTTGCCTGTACTTAGAAAATGGCAGCCATATTGTATGTGTTGTTAAATTGCCCCCACCTTGTCATATTGTTTTTTATGGCGCTTTTGACAAAATATAAAATGAAGTGCCCCAGAACACCCAATTTTTAAAGCTAAATAGCTAAATATCATACTTTTTAGATACACAAGGACAAACTGAGTATATAGTAATTCTAAATGCATTTGGGACATTTTCATTTTTAGCATTACTGTTTTTGGAAATTAATAGGGGAATTATGTGATGACACTTTCCTTTAGAGGGGATATAAACCCAGGTAAAACAGTTTGAGATAATATTAGCAAATGTGGATAATTTAGTATTTTGGTAATATAAACCTCTAAAAAAATTGTATACTTTTCTGTTGTTTTGGTAAAATATGTTCCTGTCCTTTGTCAAAGAGAGGGAAGGGCCGACAGCCTCTGTACTGTCATTTTCTCTAGTGGGATTCCTAAATGTACTCTGCTTTCTCTCCTTGAAAAGAAACAGAAACAATAAAAATGCCTCAAATGCATTTATAGTTACTATATGTTCAGTCAATGCTTCCAGAAATTCTAAATTGTCTATAGAGAGTATAATATTTTGCTCTTTATCTTTAAAGTTTGTGCTTTTGGGGGCACTTCTTTAATATGTATTATCAAGAGTACCATAGAAAATAATGATGCTGGTCGAGGTCTGTTTAATAACATGGCTGAAGATAAAAACAGGACCGAAAGCAATAAAAGTCATAAATTCAACTTCAAAAATATATAGATATATTTTTAGAAGTGCTGTGTTTAAATAACTATATTTACAATTCAAATGGAAATTTTTTTAGTTTTTGATGTTAAAATGATATATTTTTTCCTTTCTTTTTTTTAGACACACAGCCACAACAATCTTCCAATCCATTTGGACGCTTCTGAATGAAGATCACTGCTACCATCAGTTTTGTGCCCCTTATGGATGAAACCTTTGTTCTGGTTCCCTTTTGATTTTCTGAAACAGAAGGAAGCACTTTAGAAGATTCAATTGAATTTGAGGAAGGGATGTTGTCTCAGTTCCTGTGCGGATTATTGCTAAGTGTTACCAGATTTCCTGTGATATCATGAAATTAACAGTAGATCTGGATATTGTAAATGTTAAATTGCAAATTAAGGAATGATGGACTTCTATATTTTGCACCCCCAGTGAATATGCAGGGGTGCATGTCAATGTCTTGTGAACATTTATCTTTTAAAATGTTTTTAATATTTTGTTAAACAGACTATTAAATTGTCATTTTGTAAAGTATTTATATGATTTCCCAATCTCAGCCATCAAACTGATTTGTATATCTACACATGTTTAAATACGGTCTTGGTATGTATTGTGTGTATGGATACTGCTTGTTCCACTAGAAAGTATCTGGTGCTACATTTGGGTAGTTGAACTTTGAGATACATTAAGGCATTAATTTGCCTTAACAATGATATATTTTAAATCTTGTCATTTCTACTGCAGTTTTTATTTTTTTGCATTTTCTGTGTTTGAATCATGTTTTTTTTTCACACAAGATGTGCAGTCATACCAAAAACAGTATTGTAAAAACTTCCTCCTGGCTGCATATCTTTCTACCTCCATAAACCATCTTCTCCGGCTTGGAGCGGGTGGGCTGTTATTAGCTGGTGAATGTGGAAGCATGCACTGCTGGTGGGCCCTTAGAATAATAGGGAACTAGTGGTCTACTGTATTGCTTTACAGGTAGTTTTGTAATTTATCATCAGACACTTCTATCTCTCTTTCCAAGAACCAGCATTTATGCTGGAATGTGCTCATCCCTTAAAACATTCATAGATTTGTTACAGATATTATTTAGCTCTTTGAATGTTGTACCTGCTTCTCAATGCTAGAATTTACTCATGCTATATCTTCTATCTTCTGCTACAAAGCTGTTTCCTTTTGAAGTCTAAATATGGCCATTTCAGTACTATCCTGTCAGCCTGCCATATATTAACAGTTACTTCTCATCCATTTCATATATGTCTCATGGATACTTTGTTTTGTTCAGTCATCTCAGGAGCAATAAATTACATCTATCTCAGGCTACTCTCATTACATGTCTTAAACATTTGTAGTTCAGTGGCCTAGGTTGTTCGCTGTATATGGATTTAAAGGGCATGTAGAATGTACCATTCATCTGATTTATTTTTTCAATTTCCACTGTTTCCAAACATGTATGAGGACCCCACAACTTGCAAAACAGTCTGACTTAAATATTAACTGTCCAATTTGGATTTGCCAGAAAATCCTTTTCTTAAAGGCCTGTTCTGAATATAAACATATGGAGGTTAGAGAAGAGGTCCTTTTCCTGCAATTCACTTTCCCTTCTTTCTCTGCCTGTCCTCTCTTTCCTTCCTTAGTGAGGTTGGACACCAAAAGACTCCAAATTGCAGTACCTCTCGCTCTCAAACCTATCTCCTCATTTTCACTTTCCGATTTTGTTTCCTCTTCACTGGAGGAGCTAGGATAGACTTCCAGAGAGTCCCAATGCTGGGAGAACTTTGGGCAGTGACTAGCACTGACACCAGTGGTGACACATGAAAACAGTAGGTGTTCTCTTTTTGCTGATGAGTGAGACCCTTGTCCCCATCATGTGGATTTATTTACTGAAAGGAAATGGCACATCATCCAAATTCTGTCTCTTAACTTTATTGCTGTAAGTAATGCTGACCGGAGTTTGGAAAATTGATTAGTAGGTAAGTCGACTTTCATTTCACCCTCTGACAAAACCTCCCCAACATGACTGGGTGGGGGACTGTGTTCAGGAAGAACCAGGAGGAGGCAAAGTACTACATGCAAAGGCCACTTAAGAACCTTTATCTTAGAACCAATGGTTCTTAAACAAATCTACCGAAAACTGATAGATTTAAAATGAAAGGCCACTACAATATTTTATAATCTCATGTTTCAACTGACTCAAGAAAACTTGGATCCTTTTTTTAACCTTATTTCCAGGCTCCTAGATGTCATTACTCTGCCTTGACCCAAAGACTCTAAGGTTTCTCCCAGTGGCGTAGCGTGGAGGGGGCGGTCCGCCCCGGGCGGCACGTTGTGGTGGGGGCGGCATTCTGTCCCTAGTGCTGTTAGGGGGGGGGGCGCCGAGCGGGAAGGAGGGCGGCAGCACCAACCTTCGCTAGCACCACCCCCACTCACCCATCTGCCCCGGGCACCAAAAGGGCACTCTACGCCAATGGTTTTTCCTCAAACCATTTTATAGTACCAAAAAAGGAAAATGTTTTTACCTGGTAAATGAGTGGTGTACAGATGATTTAAAGGACCAGAAACACCCAAACAATAAAAATTTTCATTTGGATTGGTTTGGCATTTATGCAGCACAGAATTTTTTATTCTTTCATTCTGTTTTAATCTTTACTGATAGCAGCCATGTCATTAAAAATTACCTTACCTAGTCCCATTGTTTTCTATGGTGCTTTAGTTAATAAACAATCAGGAAGTTTATTTAAAGCTGAATATCATACTTCATAGACAATTTATTTTAACATTTTTTCAAATACATAGTAACTATAAATGCATTTGAGGCATTTTAATTTTTTGGTGGTGTTCTTTTAAAAAATGAAGTCAGTTTGCTTGGAAATTAGAGCACTACAGCCAAAAGAATTCCTAGAATCTTCAAAGATTGCTACTTTCACATTCAATTAAAGCTATACCAAGAATGACTGACTTTATTGCATTACATACAGATGTTTTACAAGGAGTAGTCCACACCAGTCCATGGTATGTTAGTATCGTGCTCTCAGTCCTACTGTACCTCCTTTTCAAAGCCCTGGTCTCACTAGATATCTCTCATCTCTCCTGTATACCTGTATATGCACCGTTCTTGTCGCCATGACCTCAGCAATGGCGTGCTTCTTAAATAGGAGTTCTCTTATCCAGACCTTTCTTCCTCACATTCCACAAGTACAAGGTGGAATAAAATTCCAAATTTTCTTCCTAAGATGATTGTGTTCCACATTAACTAGGATGCTAAGGAAATCCTTAAAAAGTGTTTCTAAATTCTATAGCGTTAACAAATAAGCATCCAGTACGCTCCCCTGACAATTTTTCCTTGTGTCGCCAGATGAACAAGTATGGTGTGCAGGTAAGGAAGCGGTGTTGATGGTGCATCTCTGTACCTCACTGTCATTGCAAATGCTGCAGGGGTTCATCCTACACCACTGGCAGGCATGCCCCTCCCCTCAGACTGTTCTTTGCTGTCCCAAAGATGTCTCTGGTGCCCTGTGGGCCACAGATGCGTGGCTTGGGGGCCGTTGGTTTGAGAATCCTGCTATAGAATGAGGTTTTGCACTTAAAAGTCATTTTTATCCGTTTTGGTATCCCAAAGTAATCTGACTTGCCAATCAAGTTTGTAGCTGTCAGGGTTAATTTTTCTGCACAAAATTAGTTTTGTGACCGTAAAGTGTACAAGTATTTTAAGTGAAATTGAACCAGGCAGAATAAAAAATGCCTCAATTTCATGATTACAAAATTTTCCAGTGTTTTATTTTTTCCATATAAAATAAAATACTTAAATTAAAGTCGAAGTCTGCACTCTGCTGGAAGTATGAAAAAGGAGGGAATGTGCAGTACACCAGATAGTGAAGTATGTAATAGCACCAACGTACACCACACGCTAAATTACTCTCGCATTTAAAATCGGTCACAAAGTGCTCATCTGGGGTGAAATTTAATAAACTCAGAAAAGCCTGATTTCATTTTTCTGAGTTTATTCCTGCGAGATTTCGTGGTAAATATTGTGCAATTTTTTTTGATCGAGTTATTTGATTGAATTTTTCGATGGAAAAATTGTAAATTTTTATTTGTATTGTAAATACAATATTGTAAAGTATGACTATTGTAAAGTATAACTACCTTTCCATCGAAAAGGCCTCTGTTTTTAGGGCTCAATGCATGTTTAAATGAACACAGTTCATGAGACATGTTGAGACATGCCTGAATATGTAAACTACTGAGTTTTTTGGCTTGGGGGCTTTTGTGGCTGTTTTTTTTCTCCTTGCACCCTCAAAGCCATGGACTAAAAAAACAATTGACAATAATCTCAAAACACGTTTCTTTACTAATAACCCACATGTCCTGCCAGTCACGTAAATATAATTAAGAAAAAAGAGGGTAACGAGTTGTTTCAAAAAAATGTGGTAGCAAAGCTACATTTTATTCAAGTGCCATGACATCTTTCAGGTAGCAAAACCCTTTTTTGAAATGAAATTCATGTGCAGAGCAGTAAAACTTTATTTGTTAAGTGAAAAATAAAGAGATTGCTTTTACTTGTTGGATTTCTTTGAACTTATATGGACTACATGCAGTGAAAAGGACACTGGTGTTCCCGATTCAGCAACTCTGTCTGATTAAAGGGGAGAAGGAAATTCTCACTTTAGTCAATAACCCCCTAAGTGTGAGGTCTGGGACCTATAGGCCTATGAGTGGCCATGCAGGCCTCCATACCCAGAACCCTCCTTCCTACAGCCAATTCTAAACCATACATTGATCACTTTAATCTTTTATTGCATCCAGGGCCGTTCCTAGAATAAATTTCACTCCGGGCGAGAGCTTAAACTTGCGCCCCTCGCCTCGGCGCCCCGAGCGGCTGCCCGCACTGCCCGCCCCTAGGAACGGCCCTGATTGCATCCTTGTACTAGCATGGTGAACTGTGTCAGTATTTAAAAAAACATAAGAATTTGCAATTAATCTGGGTTTTTTTTTGTACCTTATTGTCATATGGTTTATAAATTTTGTTTAAAACGTCACAATTAAAGTAATGAAAAATAATTATTGATTTAAAAATTAAGCCTCAGCTAGGTTAAAGAATTATATAGACAACCAGTTGCACAGGTCATGGTCAATAATATTCTCTCCCAAACTGACTACCTCCTGACAAGGAAAATTCCTGCGCGGGCTTAGGAACGGCCCTGACCTGAGGAAGGGAGGCCTTGGCCACAAAGAAAACATTGGGCAAAATTTATTAAGCCCGTAAAGACTCGATTACTCGCGAGACCATCAGGCGGGATCTCGATTGCGCTTCTCCACGTTCGGGTCTTTCGCGCGAAAGTTTTGTAACCATAGAATTTATGGCTACCTTTCGGGCAAAAGATCCGATTGCGGAGAAGCGCAATCGAGATCCCGCCTGATGGTCTCGCGAGAATTCTCGGGCAAGAATTCTCACGTGATTAAGCCCACAAAGACTCGAATCGAGTCTTTACGGGCTTAATAAATTTCACCCATAGGATCAATAGCACCAAAAAAAGAAAAAGATTGGGTTTTGTTTACGTGGAAGTATTTTTACATAGTACTGGTAAATGCATTCTCTTTTAAGTTAAAATTTCTCTGGAGCTGCTGATCCTTTAACTAAAACACAATTAGTCTAAGGTTCTGTATTAATCTGGTTTCCCCCAAGCCATGCCCTAAATGTGAAAAAATATACTAAACAATTATTAAGAAGAGAGGATGAATAGTATTCTTAATACACTCAATTTGAACTTAATTTACAAATCCAGTAGTCTTCAGCTTTCATGTGTCCCTTCTCAATAGTAAACATTAGAAAACTTCTCATTGCAAGATAATAAGGCTGTTCTCTAAAGGAAATTGGCCACTGGGGTGTCTTTTGCATGCAAGTCACTCTCTGTTTGTTTACCATTATGTGTGATGATCTAGAGGTGCGTCCAATATGTAGCAGACCGTATGGGCATTGGAGCATTTCCATCTTTTACCTGCTTTTTTTCCATTTCTAAAGCTAAATAGTGATTATTGTATACATGTAAGTGATGGTATCTTGTAGGATTCACCAATGCCTCTTACCTGTTTCTCTTTATAGCATTTCCATCCACCATGCAGCAAACAAAACCTGGCAGACTGTTCCTCTATTTTGCTAGAGTGGAAAGGTGTCACTTAGTGAGTCCTTGCAGTGCGCTATTTACCCTTTACTAGTTGTCATGACATTTTTTTATATTTTTAGGTCGAGTGGTCCAGTTTTATGTCCTTCCCTGTAAAGCCCTTTTGATGCAAAGCAATGATAACTGTTTCCCTGGAGGTATAAAAAATAGAAAGGAGCAACATTCCCTAATAAAATTGCCTTTATTCCACCTTGATACACAGTAATGTAGCAACAGTTTGAGCCACCATTATAGTATTTTATCAAGCTATAATGGCAGCTCAAAACGCTGCATTTTGCCAAGATCATTGGGGATTAATCTGACACTGGCAATGAATGCTAATTGAATATTTGTTGCACCTTCCCATAATCCTAATAAAAGCACTGTAAAACAATGTGATTATCATCAAAGAAAATAATTGTTTGGGACTGCATAGCACCAATATATTGCAACAGTAATTTGGGTTGAAAAAAGACACATACCTATGAAGTCTAAACTTTCTTTTACACTCCCCAGTGCACAGTTCATCTAGAACAGTGGTTCTCAACCTGTGGGTCGGGACCCCATTGGGGGTCGAATGACAATTTGCCAGGGGTTGCCTAAGACTATCGGAAATATAGGGTTTGAATGGGGTCGCCCAATAATAATTAATGAATGGGGGTCACCAAATCACAGGGAATTGTACTAAAGGGTCACGGCAA
>JAKJJM010034209.1:0-14559 GCA_021901965.1 Pipa carvalhoi
AAAAAAAAAAAAGAGAAATAAATAAAAGTTTAAGTATAAAAAGAAAACAAATTCTCAAGTTCCTATTGGTTTTGGGAAGCAGCTGTAATTAAGCATCTTTAACAGCTATATATTTTACATTGCGTGATACTGGGGTATTTGGCACAAGAGACTGCACTTCTCTTAATGCTTCTAAAATATTTATCGACGTTAATTGGCAGCATGCCATACTGTAAGATACACTGTTTAGGACTTCACCGTGTCACCAAATATACTTAATGAGTTACTAAATTTATTTCATGTGTGTATATGGGCAGATGAATTAAACATTAGAGACTCAGGTATAATCCATGATGTTTGAAATGTAATTTCATATGGGTGCAATTCTCTCAAATAGAATACATACTTGTTTGTTTATTCTCCTTATAAATAAGTCCCTAATCTTTGTGTATGAAGGCACGTTTTCGCTATCTTTGAGATGCTTCTTTTCTTGTCTTTAGGGAAAAATGTACCAGTTTTGTGGCAAAACTTGCTGTGATGAGTATAAGAAAATTAATATGGTCCTGGCCATGTGTGAATACTGCAAGATAGACAAAATTATCAAGGAGGCTGTTCGCTTTTCTGGTGTCGACAAAATGTTCTGCAGTGAAGGTGAGGCCACCACATAATTAATAATTACAGATTTTATTATGTTGGTATCTTTTACAAGTTCTAATGGTACATTTACATTTTAATGGAAAGTACTGCTTGGGTCTGTTTTGTTTGGTGTATATATACATTTTTTTTTTTATCTGTCTTCATTAAAATATTCGAAAAGGCTGTCCATAATATTTATTATATTTTTTTCTCCTTAAAAATATTATCCTCCCCAATTTGAAATGATTGTATTTCATTACTGGCACATCTTTAAACATCGCTGTTTTGTTTGTTTTGTTTTTTTGTGAACATAGATATGAAGTTTTTATCAAAAAAGGTTTCTATTTAAAAAAAAAAAAAAAAGATTTCTTTATAGGAGTCTGGCTTTGAGGCTATATCTTTTTGTAATAAAGACAGCCTGAGCATGGTACAAGGGAGGCTGTGGACAGTAGAAAACTGTTGCTATTTATCTTTGCACAGCTTTAAAAAAAAATATTTAAAAAAAAAACATAGTGGAAGACTTGTAACCACATACCAAGAGAGAAAAAAGCAAAACATATCTTTGAAGATAATATTCCTCTAAAGGAAAACTAAAGCTGTAAAAAAAAAAGATATATTAAATAAGTACCTTATAGTAAGTTCCAGCAATGCACTCCCTGCTTCATCTGTCCTGTATCTTCTCAACATGGAGGCAGTCTTCACAGCACTATGGAGGGCCCAGCTGCCAGCCCAGAGCTCCTCCCACTCACTGTCACCAGCGGTGAATTAGAGCGATGACGTCATCACGCTCATTTCTCCCCCAGTGAGCTCTCCTCTCACTGGGGCACAATGAGCACGATGACGTCATCGCTCATTTGCATAAGGGGGTGGCGCTTCACGCCGGCTCCGTGACAGCCTAAGCACAGTGAAGACTGCCTCAGTGCAGAGAAGATGCACTCCCAGCTTCTTCTGTCCTGTATCGCTGGAGCTTACTATAAGGTACTTATTTAATATAGCTTCTTCGTTTTTTTTTTTCTTTCTTTCTTTTTTTTTTTTACAGCTTTAGTTCTTCTTTAACAAAAACGGTGATCAACAGTGTCAACTTAAGCTAAAAGATTCATATTGCACTGTTCTAATGGGATCCATTAAAAGAATCTGCAACGCTGAAACAAAATAAATGGCAGAAATGTGTCACCTATAAAATCTGATATAGACATGCTTATCTAGTCTGTGGAAGTATGACAGTTAAGGAATTTGCCATCAAATTAACTGTAAAAATGTATTTTTCTAATTTCTATGAAAATAATTTTTACAAAATCAGTTTATATGTATTTTTTGCAATTTTGAAGAAAAACACTTTATTACTTGGATTGACATTGTTATAAGTTCCACTGTTTCTGTCGAAACATCATCTTTCCCAGCCAAACTGCATCTTTCCCTTGAAGGGAAGAGTAGCGAGTGATTTTTTGGATACATCTGCTGCCCATTGTTTCAGACAAGTCTTCTAGCCATTACTGATATCGCAGAAGTGTCATCACAAAGGTATGCTAACGCTTCCTGCTGTGCAATGTCAAGGGCCAGGCAACCCCCCTAGAAGATCCAGATTGAATTGCTTCTGTCAGTTGACCTATCCACTTTTCACAAGCTCATGCTACCCATTCGGTAGCAAAAGTGGGACAGAAAACTGTACCAGTTACCGAAAAAATGGACTTAAGCAATCCCTCCAATTTCTTGTCTGCAGTGTCCTGCATCTGGAACTGGAATAGTGGTATGTTTGGAGGGTCTAGCTACCGCAGCATCCACCAGAGTAGGGGAGATCCATAGGCCCAAAGATTCCTTGGAAAAAAGGTATAGTTGGTTGAATTCCTTGGAGGTTTGAAACCTTAGCTCTGGATTATAAGTTGAAACGATCTCTGATCTATCTGATCGTGTGCTGGGAATGCTTCTGCTTTCTAGTGCTGACGTCTGACTCTGGAGTAGGTCCAGAAATATTCAAAACTTCAAGCACCTTCTGAATCAGGTTGCTTACTGCTTCAGAAGAGTCCTGCAATGAAGGTGTACACTTCTCAGCTTCTTTCAGGGTCCTCGTCCCCCGATTCCTGAGAAAGCATTCTTTCTTCCTCAGAAGAGAGGAATCCTAAGGAAAGCTTCAGCTGTAGTATAGTGGTGCTTGCGCAGGTAGGCAACTGTACCGTCAGGAGAAAAAACAATCCAACACCCTCTCTATGGTGTTTGGTAAATTAGCCAAACCATGAATGAACTGAGATAATTGTTGAACCCAGAGGGGTACTGACTCAGATGCAGAAGTAATATTCTTGCTTGGCTGCTGCCACCACCTAGGTTCTCTAGCAATATTTGCACAGGAGCTGCAAATGGACGGTCTTTGAGAGTGGGAGAATTTGGAGTGACACCTAGAGCTAGCAAAGTATTTCACCATAGTGGAATGTGGTGAAGGGTGAATGTTCCCCTGTTCATAGGCTACCATACACCTTGCACCAACTAGTGTTCAGTAGTGTAATATAACCAAGGCAGACAGTCATACAGTGTTTATTGTCTACAAGGATACCACCAAAATGTTTGCCCAAATCCCCCAAATCAATTCTCTACCTCCAGACAGCCAAGTAGTTAAGGCCACTTGAATGCCTGCCCCCAGACAAAAAAGCGTTACCACTCGGAGAGTCTCCCCCTTTATTATCCTAGAGACTGGCTCAGAGAGTCAACTGAACGCTTCTCTCCCTTCTGAGGCTGCGGCACAACTGAAGAAAATGGCCACCGGTGCTTTGATGAGAGAGCTTTATGATTATGTATAGTGTGCAGCATTTTTTATTAAAAATAATTTTATTCTCATAGTAGTTTCTTTTTCATTTAATTTTTTTTTTTCTGCTCTGACCAAAAAAAAACAAAACTGAAAATATAAACTATATAATCCTCTTTGTTGGTGAGGACTATTGAAGATTTCAGATTTAATTTAGGGGTTTAAAAAAAAAAAAAAAGTTCTCAACTGCTATTTGCTACTTTCCATTTTTTATCTTTGACAGTGGGGTTCTGAATTTTTCTTTTCAACTTGACGTTAGCAGTGTTTAATTGTATTTAATTAAGCTAATGCATATTCATGACCATGGGTCTACAGCCCAGTAAAGTGAAAGTAAATGCATTTTTTAAATTGCATAATTTAATGTTTTCTAGAAATGACCACTGTCCTTTCTACTTTATTTACTTCTCTTTGCAGACATAGCATTTAGCGAGCAATCAGCTTTTTTGATAGGTTTTATGTTATTAGAAATGCTGGGACTCATTATTATACTTATTGTAAGTAGGTCCCAGTAATATATTGTGTTAATATAATGTTTTACCTGCTATGAAGATGCAGTACTTAATCTTATTTTCCAACTGAAGGATCCAATGGCATTTCTCCAACGGGAATAATGGATTTGTATCCAGCGTGGTCCTGGTGTAAATGTTAGGAAAGCGCATTTGGGTTGTAAAATATTGTGTGTTCGATGTTACAGTTTCTCTCTGGTGACTGATCTTTGTTTTTAGGCTGCAAGCTGCTTTATAAGCATGACCTAGCAAAGAAGTGGGGGAACCACTGCAAAATGTGTAGCTACTGTTACCAGACTTCTCCAAAACTGGTTCGGAATCACTTTGGGGGCAAATTGGAGGAGTTCTGTGGGGAGGAGTGCATGTCCAAATTTACAGTATTGTTTTACCAGGTGAGTAGAAAATGTAATGGAAATACTAATTAAACATTTGTTACGTACATGGACTTTTTCAGGGGAGGCAAGGGTTTCATAACTTACCACCCTAATGTAATCAGAAATAGTTTATCAATACTTTATCTGTCAGCTTTGTGTTATCCATGGGGAAAAAAAGGCTTTTAATACTTAAAAATCACAGTAGCAACTCTTCTTAATTTTAATTAGTAGTTGTATTTTATATTTTCTCTTAAGCATCTTGTGAACATACAGTTTTATAATAATAAAAAAAAACAAAACCGCTTTTTACACAGTAATTGGTAATGGATAGACAGAAATATGCAGAGATGTCTTTGATTTTTCGTCTGTAAAATAGGAATATAACATCTTCCACTGGCTCTACTGGTTTGGCTACTCAGTCATCTTATTGTTTTGGAGAGATATTTCTCTTGTAATCTAATCATGTGAAATATTGTCTCTAGGGTTAATCTTCATTCAGCTCTGGAGGCAGGATAAAAGTGAAAGTTCTTCCACTCTGGTGCTACTGCTGTGGCTCCACCCACTGTCTTTTTGTTTCCTTTACTGGGTAAAAGACCGACTTGTAATGCTTTGTTTACTTTTCATTTCATTTACAGGATGTTAATTTATTTTATACTGTTCCCTTGACAAGAAGATAACCCAGTGCTACCTCTCAGCAAGTTATCCAAGAGCAATCTTAATTTATGAAATTAAATACTGTTAATTTAATAATTGGACAGTGCAGGCATGCTATTTGCAGAAATGAGATTGTGCAGACTATATGGAGTTGTGGAAGCTTCCATTGATGTCACTAAAAACTGTTACATTAAAATTACACTGATCAGATATTACTGGAACTTTTAGTGCACCATTCCGCTAACCAAACACAAGTAGTTCAGATACTGTCACCGCAGCACAGATGGTTAAAATCTATTCATCATGCATTAAACAGCACAAAATAAGAGGAAATATTTGACGTCTTCTACATCTTCTGCAGAAGATATAATGTGGACTTCATCTTTTCATTTTAATTGTGATGCTTGCAGAATTTTAGAGTCAGGTTTGTGTTTAGTCCATGAGATTGTAAAAAAGGCACTTTGGAGTTACAACCAAAGTCTTCTACCTGACCAGAACTGATAAAGTGTTTGCAGTCCAACAAAAGAAAGATCCTTTCCTATCTTTGTCTATTTTGAACATTACTGATTTCAAATGACCCCATCACATAAATTCAAATGTATAAAATATATCACCTGTAGTAGATCCAATGAATATCCAGCTATCCAAACATTCCGCTATACCTACAAAGGATGCTGTATATTTTCGAGACCTAATAACATTACAGATAATATTGCATCTGCACTAACTTGTAGGCCCACAGCAGTAATCACTGGTTTATCTAGGACAGCCAACTTTTTCTGTATCAGACTGAACATTCCTCTGTCAGAAGGTGGCTTATAAAGAATCACAGCATTTCTCCTTTATAGCTGATGCTTTAGTATTTACTTTAAAACTAGTAACCAGATCTGTAGTTTACAGCATAATCCCCAGGTGAGGAGTCATTTAACAGGTGATGCTACATCTAAGACAAAGTTTACAGAATTACATTTCAGTGGCAGCTGTTCACAATAAAATTAGAGGTATTTCATTCCTACCACAAGTCAAGAGACCCAGGTTTACTGCCTGGTGAAACCTTATCTAAGAACATACAGGCTTACCAGATGCACAAAATCCCAGGAGGACCCAGCAGGTACAGTCACATCACCAGAAGACAAAATACTTTTAAGGTCCATAGGTAGACTTGATCCACCACCGCCAGTCCTGCAGTGTCTTCGCCCAGAAACCCCACTCCATTTATATCTGTTAGTTCGCGTTATTTGCACAGGGCGATTGAATTTTAGGGATGCTTCTCGCCCTTGTGCTGCCTCATGTCTTTTACAAAGATCTTTGCACTTGTTTCTACTTATATGAGCAAGTTACATTGAAACATTTTCATACCTTTACATTCTGCTCATTAGAACTCTAACATACCAGCAGTTTCTTCGTGACACACACCTTTACCTGCCAACCCTCAAAAATTTGGTGTTTAACAAATTGGTTACTATCCCAAGCCAAGTCCATACAGTTCATGGGTCTACTGTGAACTTCAGTCATCCCCCTTTTGCCTACACAAGACCTTTACCAAATACAAGGATATCAGCAGAGAACTTCCTCGGGTTATAAGGTTATATGGTAGCTGCTTTTAAGGTAGAGAACCCTTCAGCAGAACCTTCTCAGAGCTTGGATCAAGGAACAATCATAATCTATCTTATTGTATTCATCTATCAGTTACAAAAGACTGTCTTGTTTGGTGGACACCACCTCAACACTTTACTGCATGCTTTATTTGTTTGCTGCTACTATGGCAGTTGGTCACATCAGACACCAGTCTTTAATGCCCTGGTACATAGTATGTACCAGGGCAGTTGTTCTTCTGCAAAGACAAAAAAAAAAAAAAAATCAACTACCTGAAATCAAGAGCTATCAGATTTGTTCTCCGTTATTGGACCTCCCATTTACAGGGCCACCAAGTCTGAGTCCAAAGAGCATAGCAATAGCTATTGCTTATATCAGGAAGCAAGGGGGCACTTGAATCTGGTTGTCAGTGCAGATTCACTCATTTACATATGATCCACTTGGAAGTCGAAGTTTGAAATTTGAGATACAACTATTTCAGTCCAGAGGATTTTTGCCGTAGGCCTTATATTATCTGATGAAGACCATAAAACAGAATAAAGACACTTTTAATAAAACATAAAATTAATTAATTTTATGTTGCCAAGGAAAATGCAGTGATTGGCAGTTATGCTCCACGCACCAGATCTATGCCTTTCTCACCCATTGTTTTCTGGTGGGACTTCCTCTTGCTTTTCTAGAAAGTGGCTTTATGTCTTTGACCACGATTAAGAGATCTCTACAAATTTTGGACTTAAAAAAACATCAAAGATATATATATCTCTGTGCGAACACACATAAAATAGGGAAGCGCAAAACAAACTAGTGTAAATGAAACAATAACAATTGATAAAGTGAATAAGTGTTAATAAATATTAAATAAAGTCCACAGTGATGATATTTAAATGCTCTGTGAGAAGTGAAAAAACAGGAGCAATCCATGCAATTCGTGCCGAATATGATGAAGTGGTGAAATCCAATAAAGTGTAATATGGGGGTGAAACCCCCAACAAATGAACACTCACCAGAAATGACTGATGCCTCAAGCTTATACCTAGGAGAGACTCCTAGTACACAATCCAGTAGATGATGTGGACTTTATTTAATATTTATTATCACTTATTCACTTTATCAATTGTTAGTTTTTTTTGTTTTTTTTTAAAGCAAGATGAGTTTACAGATAATCTACGATATATCTATGATATACACATATATTCTATTAGCATACCCACCCTATGTATCATCTGCACTGATAGGATGGGCCATTTCAGAAAAAGAGATTTTGAAGTGACTAAAAAATCCCTTACTTCAAGGCCCAGACTGTCAGTGCAGTAAGCCCCACCTGATATTAAATCAGTATTTGGTAGACTTAAGCTTTCTCCCTTTTTACTTTTTACATACTACTATTTTCCTCATTGTTCTATACTTGTTGCTGGGAGACGGTGACAGTAAATGCAGCAATAGGAGCAGAGTGGAGGAGCTGAGTGTTTCACTTCTATCCTGTCTCCAGAGAAGAAAGATTAACCCTAGAGTCTGCAGTGACAGTCTGGGCCTTGAAGAATGGGATTTTCTGGTAAGTTTGCAATCCTCTTTTTTAGCTTTTTGTAACCTCCTTGATTTACTTTTCCTTAGATGGGAAAATGTGATGGCTGCAAACGGCAAGGCAAGCTGAGCGAGTATTTGAAGTGGAGAGGAGAAGTAAAGCACTTTTGCAACCTGCTTTGCATACTAGTGTTCTGTAACCAGCAGCAGAGCTCAACAGAACCTACCCCTCCCAACAGCACAGGTATAATTAAGTAACTCCCACTTCAGACTTGCAACAAATAGCTTTGATAGTGGTTGTATCCTAATGTAAGGTTTAGGCATGCACAATATAAAGTTCCATTCTTCTTGTATACAAAAAAGATAAAAACATACCCCCTATAACCTAAAGAAGTCATCCTGTGGTAATTTAACCAATTTTATTTTTTTCTCAATTTTAATTTCTCTAACATCGTGGGGAGACACAGGAACAATGGATAAAAGGTGCCTCCTGTCAGGAGGTAGGACACTGCAAGGCTCCTCCAACTTCCCTTTTATCCTTGCCTCTTCCCCTTTCTCATTTAGAGTTTTCTGTGTCCTCTGTACAGGAAGGTCCACTTTATCTTGACCCCCTGTTTCTCTCCTGCGCTGCTATGGCAGCATCAGTGCTATACCTGCTCTGGCAGTGAGAGAGAGAAACTGGAAGGGATCTGATGTTAATCGACTGCCCTTCTGAAGCTTCTGAAAGGTGATAGGCCAGATTAGCTAGACAATGATTGATAGCATTACACAGGCTTCCACAGTGGTTTTTTTTTTTTCTTCAAAAGTAGTTGCAGGCTACTCTGTAGCAGAGACAGTGCAGGGGACTGATATAGGTTTTAATTTTTTTTTAAGATATTATAGTTAATAAATGGTAAGGAACTTTAGTATGGTTACTTTTGCAAATCTTTATAACTTTTGGAGAGCATTTGGCCTGTGCTGTCTTGTCCAGAACTAAAACTTGCCCTTTTAATTAACCTTGCTCATAGTTTACTCAGTTCTGATAAACAAAGTTTATTTGACATTGTTTCTTCTAGAAAATGCTGTTTACATGTTTACTGCTATGTCACCAAATGCCAAAACTCCTTTGCAAAAAAGATATTAATTGAATGTAAGGTCTGAATCAGGGCTGTGGAGTCGGAGTCGTGTAGTCTGAGTCGGAGCCCATTTTGGTGGAGTCGGAGTCGGAGCTAGGGGAAATTGAGGAGTCTGAGTTGGGGCTTTGGCTTACCGACTCCACAGCCCTGGTCTGAATGAGGGGAAAAGAGGCACCTCCCTACTTATCCACAAAATAGCTGCAACTTGTTAACATTTATAATATAACCTTCAGAGGTGGATCTGCATGGATTTATTTAGTGGCTTGTACATTTCCTAAACAAAACAAATAGAGTAGTCTAGTATGTAAATTAATGGGTAAGTGTTAATTTAAAGGTCCTGTAATAGCAATGTAAGAAAGATGTTCCGGGAATTTGGAAGTACTATATCAAAGTCTCTACTGTGTATGTGTAAACTATATATTTTTTTAAAGTACATTTTTTTGTAACATAAACTAATTTGCTCCATCAGCCAGTGTCCCCATGGTGCAAGCAATTCCAGCCTCTACAGGCACTTCGGGAGCCAAGGATTCTACCCCAGTCATTGCCAATGTAGTATCACTTGCAAGTGCGCCTGCAGCACAGCCCACTGCAAACTCAACCAATGTCTTACAAGGTAAGTGTTCAGCAGAGAATGTTTAAGTGCCTACAGCTTCATCTTCTGTTTTCAAAATGGTGGTGGAATTGGTTTTATTTGGACACCAGAAATGTAATTTTAATTTTTATTTTATAATCTGCTAAAAGAGCTCACCCATACTGTAGATTATTTGTGGGACTGTCTCTGAAGTCGTGTGAACGTAAATCACAAAGCTGCACCAAGCAACACTGATTCTACGTGTCCTGTCCAGCACGTAAGAAATATTCCACATGAAATATGATAAAGGGCATCCAGCCCGAAACATGTCATGTATGGCACAATAAATGTAGCTATGCTACACTATTGGTTTCAATGTTGATTCATTCTCTCTTTTTTTTTTTTTTGTTATAAGTCTGCCATATACACCTGTGTTAAAGTATGGCTTTAAATAAGCATTCTCTGTTATTAGCCCTAACCCTGTTTCATGGAACCCCTTACAATTGTATCATGTAGTGTTTGGGGTCTAAAGAATAGTTTTAAAAAAGGCATTACTATTTCAGTATATTTATGAACATAGACTATACCAGCGGTCAGCAAACTCTATTGAGGAGGGAGCCGTTTCGCTCCCTCCTCCTCCAGGTCTATTAACTGTGGAGCCGGAAAGGGGGCGGAGCGCCGATCCCAATCACATGACTTCCGACGCTTACAATCCTAAGCGTCAGAAGGCATGGACGGGTGGGAGGGGCCATACCTCCGGCTCAGAGCCACAACGCGGCACCTAAAGAGCCACATGTGGCTCTAGAGCCGGGGTTTGCCGACCGCTGGACTATACTATCTCTCATTTTATTCTGTCTAAGTAAGCTCACCTATAAGAACAGTAACCCCAAAAAATTAAAATGCACTAAATGTATTTATAGCTACTATAAATTAAATCTGTGATACTGAAAATTCTAAATCGAATGTCTATAATACATGATACTTGGCTTTAAAGACTGAGCTTTAGGGAGTACTCCCTGAATATGTATAATCTAAAGCACCATAGAAAACAATGGACTGTGTGGGGTAGGTATATCAAACATATACAACATGACTGCTATCAGTAAAGTTAAAAACAGGCAGAAAGCAATAATATGCATGAATTTAACTTCAAAGGTAACATTTTAACGCTACTCTATAGTGACTGTAAAGTTCCAATCACAGAGCTTTGTAATAATTCTTCATTACTACTAACACTCCAAATTTTAAAGACTCATGACCCAATTCAGGCTCTTGAAATTTGAGCCTAACTCTCCCTTTAAAAAACTCACTGATGTACAGTCTACTGTTCTCATCACGCCTTGCAAACTCTGGCATACTGCCTTTCCCAGACTTAAATTACCTGATCCCTCCCCTGTTAAACTTTACCTTTCTGTAGTAATTATTTTATTCCACAGTTTTATAATCTGCCGGGCTTAAATTTTTGTAGTTTTCAGACTTTAGGTAATAATGTGAGAAATAACACATTGATCTTTTCTCATATTTATTACAAGTACATAAGTGTATGTCCCAGCATGTTTTAAATATGTGAAAAAGCATCTTTCCTTTGTTACCCAGTTCAGGGTATTTACATGTAAATTCAATTTTAATGATAATTGAGCTTTTCCTTAGGTTGGGTTCACACGAGTGTATGATGCGCAGCGTATGAACGCTGTGCATCATACATTCATGTGAACCCATAAATACGCTACGCTTCTCTGCCCCATAGACTTCCTTGTTCCTGGCCGTATGCTGGCAAAAATGCGACAGCTGGCGTGTGTGCACGTCTGTTTTTTTGTTATCACACAAGCATATGATGCGCTGCGCTGTGAACCCAGCCTAAGAGTTCCGGTTGTTACTAAATGAGTCTCCAAAACCTACCTTTTGTTGGGGAATTCTCAACTTTCCTATTTGCTGCTGCATCTGAAAAATGAAAACTTCTCCTTTCTGATTTACAGGAGGATGAGTGTGATGGCAAGGCACTACACTTTCCACATGTGTCAAAAAGATTGACTTTTTCATTTTATATTTATCTTGCCCTCATGCCTGTCAGGCTTTACAGTATTGGTAGAGGGATCAATGACCTATGTCTCAGGTTCCACCTGCATCGCAGGAATTTGTTTACACATAGTCTGGGATTGCTCAGTTATTTTTTTTGCTTGACTTTTCCATGTATATTTGCCTTCAAGCTGAACCCACTGATTATAATGGATAATGCAGTTTCATGTAAGCACTCTATAAATCTTTTTCTTATGTGCTGGTTGGGTCCCACTCCTCCTTCCTCTGCACACTGACTTTAATTGGTTGATTAAACACTCCCTATTAAACTCACTTATTTTATAAGCGGTATACATAAAACGTTTAAAACACCTGGACTCCGATGGTGGAAATATAGAATGTTTAACAGAGTGTAAATAGTTGATTCACAATTTTGCTCTGTTGTAAACCTAACTTGCTTGTTAGATCCTCCTTCAGTCACCTAGTCTTTGGTACTCGAATGGTGAAGGACTTCCTTGTTCAAGTACAGCTACTACTGAGGTCTTCCGAGGGTGTGAGATAAAATTATTTTTTCCAGAGAAAGTAACAGATGGTTGGAGCCATATCCCTCACCCCACCTATCATAAGGTTACTAAAAACCTGAATATGAAAGGACTTTTTTATATTCGAAATGGAAAAGCGGGAGTGTCTTCTGCTTGCCTTCTAAGATGTCATTAACCTCTTTGAATTATATGTCCACAGGAAGTACAGAGATATGTGGTTTTTCCATCCATTTAGGCATACCTTTTTTCTCAGTGGAATTATTGTACAAATGTATTATCTGTTTTTAATTTTGTGGGGGTTTTTTTTGGATTTTTTTTTTTTAATAATGCAGATTTTATTTCTTGATTAAATACAAGTTTACTCCCTAACCACCGTCCTTTTTTTTTCTCCAGGTGCTGTCCCTACTGTGACTGCAAAAATTATTGGAGATGTAAGTGAATATGGGAAAGAGAGAAAATGGTGTTTGTAGGAGGTTGCTGTGTTTTTGAATTTGTAAAACTGCTAACAATGCATAAATGCAAAATTTAGCTGATATTTACTTGATCTGTTTAGTGCCAAGATAGGATCTTACTGGTTATAAATAGACAAACAAATTCAGCAGTTGAGCTTGTATCTTGCTGTGTGTTTATCAGTTAATCTCTCTTGTCTGGAGGTAATTAGTATATATATATTTTTTAAATTTAAATATGCACAGTTTCTCAGAAGGGAGAGACCACAAATCCAGAAGCACAATTTACTCTTGGTTCATTTTGTAAGCCCTAGTCAGGTCAAAGGAGTGCTTCCCAGTGCCTCAGCCTACTCCTTTGGACTCCTTTCCCCATCCAGATTCTACAGTGCTCCGCTGTCAATTGTCCCAGCTGGTGGAGCACCATAGTATAATTTTGCCAGTGGCAAAGAATCTGCAGTACTGCCAAAATAAGAGTGCTGCACTGTCATAGAATCTATGGTGGGCAGCAGTCATGGGATTAAAGGCATGTATTAGGTTTTATTATGACTGTTAATTGAGACTTCCTTTATATCTGGTTAGTAACTTTATTTGCATTTTATGAGACACTTCTTCCTGAGTTTTTTTTCCCCTGCACACATACCTCTGATTGCTGAGTAAGGGCAGTTGGACTGCCATTTTGGGTGAGATATTATTAAAATGATGTGCTAGATTAAAGTAGCATCTCTAAAGTTCCTGCATAGCCCAGTGAACTCAATCAGTGCTTAAAATAAGAAAATAAGACACATGACAGCAACTGAATCTGTCTAAAATTACTTTTTTGTCCTCTCATAGGCAAGTACCCAGACAGATGCCCTGAAACTCCCTTCATCACTTCCACCACGACTTCTAAAGAACAAGGCCTTGCTGTGCAAACCAATTACTCAGACCAAGGCTACCTCCTGCAAACCTCACACACAGCACAAGGAATGCCAGACAGGTACAATTTGCAGACTCAAGTCCTTTAACTGAAATTGAAAGAAAAAACCCACACATGTAGAAGTGTATTAATGCATGTAATGTAATTGTAAAAATATAGGCTCCTGTTTTAGACATGACTTTGAAACAGATTTATCTCATAACTGCTAAAATGCATTGTGTGGTATGAGGTGGGAGTAATGTTACTATATTTTATTACTGCATAATAAAATTGCAATTGTGTTTTGACTGAATAATAGGGTAGGTGACTGTATGTATGTTTTTGCATTGTGTGCTAATACCAGAATGAAAAACACAGTTCCATACAAGGTTAACATAACGCAAATTTAGAGCTATATAATGTACAGACAGAAATGCAAAGGCTGCCGGACAATGAGATTTTTCAGGATAGCATGTAACTGTAAAATGTCTTCTCTTTTAATTTGGTATATTAAATGTTTCCCTACAGAAGGTGATGGGCAGCCACAGATCTTGGTGCTTCCGGTACCTGTTCCTGTCTTTGTGCCTGTGCCTGTGCATTTGTATACTCAGTTTGCCCCAGTTCCATTAACCGTTCCACTGCCTGTAAGTTTCTCTTATTTTATTATTTTTTCTGTATATAGGAAGTCAGATTTCTTTCTTTTGGAAGTACGAGATCTAGATAGGAGGAAATCCACAATAAATTAAAAAGGTGCATTGGGATGATGAATGTGATGAAACACTCGTGGTGAGCTTAAGGGGGGGTTTTCCATTGCATTTTATAGAAAAAAATGAAAGTATTAGGAAAATTATTATGAAAAAGCATGGAATATATATATATATATATATATATATATATATATATATATATAT
>JAKJJM010034225.1:0-19102 GCA_021901965.1 Pipa carvalhoi
GGGGGGGGGGGTGCTATCATATTGCTGGCACCTCCTTCTCCCTTCCTTGTCCCTACATACTTCAGCTGTATCTGATTTTAACCCTTTAGCTACAGCTTTCTTTTCTCTCTCTCCCAGCACTGCTTTAAAGCTGCTGTGATGGTCTCACAGGAAGTTAAAGCTAAGCCCTAAGATCAGATAAAGGAGAGAAGAAATTGGAAGGGGAGGGGGTGCGAGCACTAAGATAAGAGCACCAGTGCTGCTGAGGGGAGGTTGTTAGGACAGCACTGTGTATGTACTGAGGGTTGTTGAGGCAGCACTGTGTATGTGCCGGGGGTTGTTAGGACAGCACTGTGTATGTGCAGGGGGTTGTTGGGGCAGCACTGTGTATGTGCCGGGGGTTGTTGGGGCAGCACTGTGTATGTGTAGGGGGTTGTTGCGACAGCACTGTGTATGTGCAGGGGGTTGTTGGGACAGCACTGTGTATGTGCCGGGGGTTGTTGGGGCAGCACTGCGTATGTACTACCTTCTGGAGCACTAGCACTGATATTTATCACTGTTTTTTATGTATATATTTTATTGTATTCTTATTTAGTTATTTATGCTTAATATTTGTATTTATTGACCTGTGTTTCAGCAAATTGTTACAGCTCTTATTACCCTTCTATCTGTGTATGTAATGTCTTCATCCCATTTAGACTGTAAGCTGTACAGGACAGGGACCTCCAACCTCTTGTGTCAACCTCAACCTAGCACTTAAAGTGAAATATCCTTGTGATATTATACTTGTATTATTTAATGCATTTTTGCCATGTCTGTATTGTATTTGTGAATATGAATTGTACAGCGCTGTGTAAATTTGTGGCGCTTTATAAATAGAATTATACATGCATATAATTCAACATGACATTAGTACTGCAATACTTAAAAAATACAGCTACAAAACATAATGTCAATCCAAACGAGAAATTTTATTTTTCTGGTGAAGTGATGTGAGGTTCATACTACCCATCTAGTGGAAGTCTAAGAGGATTGAAGTCTTCTTTATGTTCTAGAACAACACAATATATGCTAAAAAAAAAAAAAGTTTTGCGTCTGGTCAAAAAGACATTTCATGGACACATTGGTAAATTGTATCTGCCATATACTGCACTGTCATTTATGTGAAAGGTCATACTAATACTGTCATTCTTGGCAACCTAAAAAGCACTGATGTTTAACATTTGTGATTAGTCATGCATGTATGACATAACTATAATCAACAAATTAAGCTTTTATCATGTGAATTTTAGATATGGGGCGCACATGTGACTGAATAAACATGATTACCCTCAGTTCTTATGGGCGGCATGAAAACTATAGAGTGTTCACAGGCTTAACTGCTCTCTGCGACTAGTGAGGCAATTGTTTGGATGATCTGCAAATACTGACCAGATATGTCCATGAATTGCGTGTTAAAGGCCAGGATCTAGTTATTTGGCAATAGAGTCAAACATCAGGATCTGCACATGTGTGACACATGGGTACTGTCTTGGAAACTGGGAATAGAAAGGATTACTTGCATTTATTCTTGGTTTCTATAAGTTTTATCTTTACAGTTATGTACTGTATATGTACATACATCAAGCAATACAGTTTTAGCTTTGTTTGAACATCTAGGGCGAAATTTACAAAAGTCGAAAATGATTTGTTTTTACTTTTCATCTATTTTTCAAGGTGAAAACGTCAAAAATTACATTTTGATCTTTTTGCCCCTTTTTCAAAAAGGTAATAAATGTAATTTTTGACCTTTTTCACCCGTTTTCACGGTGAAAAACAGGCAAAAAAATTATTTTCGACTTTTGTAACTTTCGCCATTAGTCTAACATACAGGGCTCTAGTAATTTCACACATTTTTAGGGTGCCCATTACATCTTCTGCTTAGACTAACCATAATGGCAGATCACTGATTACAATTTCGAGCAGTAACAATAACAGACACAAGAATTATTTAGATCTAAATGAGAGTAGGGTTTATTTTTAGACCTAAAAACACCTATAGCATAATCAGAGCATAATTCAGTAGCAGTAACTAGGACACTGCCTGTTTACTATTACTCCAATCTATGGTGCACTACTATTGCATGTATGTATGTATAATTTTATTTATAAAGCGCCACAAATTTACACAGCGCTGTACCATTCAGCAATACAAATATAAAACAGACATGGGAAAAGTACATTACAAGTCAGTAATTACAAGCATAAAATCATGAAGATACTTCACTTTAAGTGCCAGGTTGTGATTGACACAAGAGGATGCCAGTCACTGCCCAAGAGAGCTTACAATCTAAGTGGGAGGAAGACTTACACAGATAGAAGGATAACAAGAGCTTTAACAATGTGCTGGGACAATGGTCAATAAATATAAAAAAACACAAGCATGAATAGGGATAGAATATAATTTTTACATAAAAATTAGTGATAAGATTCAGTGCAAGTGCCCTATAAGGTAGGACTTCAGTTTTGATTAAAAAGTTCAGAAGGAATGTTCATGGCAAAGATAAAGGGGTATAGAATTCCAGACGTATGGGGCAGAAAGAGAAAAGGGTTTAAGACAAGAAAGGGCAATGTTGGTGTGCATTATCCAGAGCTGGTTGCTTTGAGAGGATCACAGTTGACATTGAGGAATGTACATTAGAGTGAAGAAATGCAGGGAGGGGCAACAGAATGAAGTGCCTTAAATGTCAAAGGAATAGTTCTTGGAACTTACAACTGCTTTGAATCAGTCATTTACTACAGAACTACCTTGGCATGGTAACGCATCTGTTTGTCACATGGTGGTTTCCTTATGATAGTAAATCCCTTCAGTGTTTCTTTATACCTTAACTGAATGAGCCCACACACCTCTTAACTTTTTTAAATTCCAGATGGTGCATACAAAAGATTTTGTTCTCTCCATTAAATATCTTTCTCTCCTGCTCTCCTGGGGGACACATAACTATGAGGTAAAGCTGCCTCCAAGTAGGAGGGAGCTTTACCCCATGGCTCTGTGTCTACCTGGAGACCTAAGAGAAATACTGTATACCTTTTTTTACTCTAGCTTTGATTTCCTAGATAAAGCCAGCATATGGAATCTAACTGAAATAATACAATTGACACCAAAGTAAAGACTACAAGCAGACTAAACCCTGGAGCACACTAATGACAATTGAGGGCTTTTTCTCCTTGTTTTAGCTGAGGACTCACCTTGCCTACCTTCTTCACCATTACTTACACCAGCAGAAGGTATTGGTAACATAATAGCAATAGAAATAATGAATTCCAGAGAAGAATTTTTTAAAACAATTATAGACTAACTAAAGAAGATCTTACTTTGACTACAGGGATGTGAAAAGACCTTTCTTTAAGTGTATCTGTGTGTCAATGTTTAGCCTATGTAAGCACAATGTAGCCTGAGCATAATGCTAAAAGCATTTTTCTAAGAACTACAGTTAACAGGGGTGTTTCCCTTGTTTACATTTAGCTCCATCAGCTGGGTCAAAGGGGGCAGAAATGCAGGTGAGGTGTTATTGTGGTTCTACCAATCAGATCTTGAATCTTGATCTAGGCAGGGTCTGAGTGGAGGAACCAATTGGTGTAGACATAACTACATGCATTTAAATCCCCTATTGGCATAGAATACAGAAGAAAATAAGGAAGAAAAATAAAATCTACGACAACACGACAACATTTTAACCTGCATGTATGTGTTTTTAGTGGTATTGTTCTACTGAGGAGGGACAACAATAAACTCAGAACAGGAATGAAGTGTACTTCATGTTACCACACAGCTCTATATGAATGAGACCACCCTGTTGCTAAGCATATGTTGTCTAAACCAAAAGAATATATAAAGTCTAAGCTTATACCATTATATTATTTTTATTACACAGAACATCCTTAAGATACCAATATATTTCACATCAACTTATAATTACAGATAGACTAGTCAAGCAGCAAATAAGACATCCATACCATTTCTAAATATTCCAGCAAAACAAATTATCATGAAAAGTGAAGCAGCAGCTCTTTTTAAGCTGCTTTTTTGTTTGTTTTAGAAAAAGTCCCTACTTTGAAGCACCAATTCCGTTAACAGAAACATATCAGAAAGTTATACAAATGTAAAGCAGGAATTTACTATCTCACTATTTAAAAACCTTCATTAATCCCGAGTATCTTACAAAGCCTCAATTCCCAGAAAGAAAAACAACCATTAAAATTTAACATGCTCACTAAAATTAGACAATATATTCATTTAAAAATTGGCAGGTAGGTTTTTAACATCTTACTGACACCAGAAAAAGAAAAAAACACATTTACATAAACATGGCAGTTTCTATACAGAAAATATTATTAAATTATAATAATATTATTATTATTTCAAAATATTATCTTTGGAGTCAAATTGCTGGGTTGTAATATATTGAGTACGTTTTCATCTTTTTCTACTTAAGTAAACAAATCCCAACTTAATCCTATTGTTTTCTATGAAACTTTAGAAGGTCCAGATTGGCTGCAAGCATCAGAGAAAGAGACAACACAAACCAATAAAAACCAGGAATTCAACTTCAAATATTTCCTAGGAATAACTGTTGTGCCAATGCAAATAATAATGTTTTTCTGAAGTTAATGATCCTTTAACATAGAGGCTCTATAACATTTTTGAATTTGTCAGAAAAAAATCCAATTTTACAAAGACAAATAACCTAATTGTATAGCACTAAATATCTTTCAATGAGGGGTTTTTATATGAAGTCAATATTTGAACAAAAACCAGAATTGATTCAAAATTGATTCCACTAACAGATTTAGGAACTTGCACATATTTTGATCACTGCATCATTCAAACATAACCCCTAGTATGTACTAATATCCAGTTGGACCAGGTTATGCTAACTCGAACTGAGCATATATATATATATATATATATATATATATATATATACACATACATACATATACACACACACAGAGTGTTTGGGGAGAATCTCTATAACATTCCTCTGTTTCTGTAAGCAAAGGTAAATTGATGGAAATATGAGCCTGGGTCTTGTAACGGCTGGTTTGATACTCTTATATAGAATTACAGCCATAAAGCAGGTCAGAAAAGCTGTGCATTTGCCAGAGGGGAACTGTAAAAGTATCATGATTACCAAGCAGTTTTCAAATGAAAGTAAATTTGTTTTTCCAGTGTTCAGCTAATTTTGTAAACAGTATTTTACATTGTTTTCTGGAACAAACAAACCATTTTAAACCGATTACAGTCTTTATTAAAATATACATAAGGAGGCATGCTTAGTAAAGGTTTTAATACTGCCAGCAAAATAGGTGTTTTTTTTTTTTCACTGAAAACAGACACATTAATGCATATTTTTGTTAGAGAGATGTGTATTTTCACTAACATCAACTTTCCCAGGTCATCCATCCTGCAGTGGCATCCCTAGCATCACCATCTCCACTATTGTTACACAAGATATTTAGTGAACTGACATAGCAGACTACTTGGCTACACAGGTCACAGCTTTTCTTCTAAATTGTATAGCACATAACTAACAGGCTAAAAGACATATTGCAGTGGTAATCTGCATAGTATGCAGTTACAAGGCTAGCACACAAAAAGTGCTGCAGTTATTGAGTACAGTTAGTATGCTAACTTGCAGGCCTTGGCTACTCACTACAACAAACTGGGCTAATGGACACAACCCACAACTACACAGCTAATAGTCATAACAAGCAGCTCCTAAGCTATATTACTGCCATGGCTATTGGGCTAATGGGCACAGCATATAACTAATAGGGATAGCACAACATTACTGGGTGTCTGGGCACAAACACAACTATTTGTCTAATGAGTACGCTGTATGACTACTCTGCTACAGAGTACAATGGGTGTACTAACTGGAACACTCCATTGCAACCTAGCCACTGGACATTCAGAGCTCTAACTTGGCTAACCAGCACATAATTATAAATTTCAGGTAATGGGCAAATTGTAAAGATTATGTTAGTAAACTGGGCTATTGAGCACTGAGTACTCTGTATACTGTAACTTGACTTAGAATAGAACTATGAACAATAGAACTAATAGGCTGCTGGGAATTGAGAAACTGATAATGTAACATTTTACTTCTTACTATTATGAGCAAATAAAAAGTAATAATTGGGTTACCAGATGCCAAAAGCATGGGCAACAGAACTGTAGAGCTCCTGGCTACCTTGGCAATGAAAATGGCTGACCCATGATTGTCCACAAAATGCAATAAACAATATAATCAAAACAGACACTACATTTTCACAAGCTATATTATAAGATCACTCATAATTTCTAAATAAATGAAAATGAACTCACTTAGCTACTGGCCGAGATAAATGCAATGTCAAATAAAAAGTAGTATTTTCACCCTTCTAGGTAACCATGGCAGCAGTAGAGTATAAAGAAAATAGATGTGGTAAGGGAGAAAAAGGATATAACTTGTATACAAAAATATTATTCACATTTGCATTGACAGCATTATGCCTTGGATACAAGGTAATAAGAACACAATAAAAGCTCTAAAAGCAAAAACTCTAAATTGGGTCTACAGAGTTTGACATCTAGCTATTTGGCTTTAAAAATTGGGCTTTTGGACATGTTTCCTGAAAGTGTATTATCAAAACGACCATAGAAAACAATGGTACTGGATGACATGGCTGTTTTCAGTAGAGATAAAAACAGACAGAAAGTAATAATTTTCATGCATTTATCTTCAAAAATAACATTTTTACTAGTGCTTTATTTGAATAACTGCCATGCCAATCTAAATGGGAATATTTTTTTTAGAAAAAAGTGAAGATACTGAATGATCGCCTTGTGTTGTATTTCTTTTCCCACTCTTGCCATGGTTGAAGAATTTCAGATTTAAAGAGTAAACTGTCATACTGACCACACCTTCACCTTTAAGCTTAGTTGTCCTTCACCGGTTTGATTATTTCTACAGCTGTTCCTGTTACATTTGCTTCAATCAGCTCATTGTGTCACTGATCTTTAGCACCTGTTGGTTGTTTATTTAAAAATGCACTGAGCTATATACCTACTAAGTCACTAAGAAATCAAGTTATTTAAATATTTGAAATATAGTCCTTTACATTCATAAATATCTTTAATATTTCATTTTGTTAGTTTGCAAATCTACAATGTCACCTTACTATTAACGCAGTTGTGCAAAATATATATAATAAACAAATGAGAAAATACTTATATGAAAAAAAACTAGGGAGCCTACATTTTTCCTCTTTTACCTCCCTTCATACATTACACATTTAATGCACAGATTTTACACAGTCTATTACAGTTCGTTCAGTGACACTTAACTTTGTCCTGTTGGAATCTCCTAGCAATGTGATTTATTACATGTGATTTCCATATTCTGTTGCTGTCTCTGGAAATTCTGTAGACTAATTTACTCTTCTAAACTGTGGTTGAACAAAATATTTCAGACAGGGACAAAGGAAAACACTGACCCAAGATTGGGCTTTGGGTATATACCAAATTATTGTACACAATTCCCCTAGCCTTTATTTGCCCGATTTTAAACCACATCTGGTCTACCTTCATCTAAAAGCAACAGTATTTTGCTGTTCTGAAAAAACAAAATAAATTATTCTTAAATAATACACATACTCACTACAAAAAGCATACACATAACCTTCTCTGAACAAAAGCTACATATCAGTATAGATCAGTATTCTACCTAATCATTAGGCCATAACCAACCTGTACAAACATTACTGGAGTAAAGGATACTGCTAAAACAAAGCTGGCTGTGATAACCCTATCCTAAATATATCTTATGAAGTATTCCAGAAAAGATTAGCCCATGGCCCACACTTAGAAGCAACAAACTGAAGGCTTTTAACAAAGACTAGAATTTTACTTTAGTGAAGCTCTAGTATCATATAAATGTAATAATGAGAAACAAACATGAAGAGCTAAACAAAAAAAAAAAAATATATTTAATAAGCAGACTAATTAAACAAAAATATTTCCCCATCATATTCAGGAGGTTATTCATCAAAGAGTGATCTCTTGCCCTAGCTACATTTGCGCCAGTTAGCTCAGAGTGTAGCGTAGTCAATTTCACATATTTACTATACCACAAACTGTGGCTACAATTGAGACAGACTTCACTTCCAGTCCCCCCTGGAGCATTTGGCGGTATGAGTACACTGTTTACCAAAGTTAATTAGTACTAAATAATGTTTTAATTGTGAAAAAAAACTTTTGTGCTTTGTAAATAGAGATGGCATACATTATCCTTCTTTACCAACCCAGCTGTCTATCCCCATTTTTGTCTGTGACAGACTAACAGAAAGATACCGACTCTCCACAACCTGATTCAGGCCATGGAACCATAACCAAACTATTGTTCACAGTAGTGCAGCATAGGTTATCGGCGCATGGCCGCTCTATCCCATTGATTTCAGTGGTGGCTGTTTCAAAACCACAACTTTATGCAATTTGGGAAATGTGGCAAAACTCATTTTGTAGCAGCTAACACTTGCACATAAATGTCCTATTCAACTATTAGATATATACTCCTCATACTCAACACTGCATTCATAATCTAACAATCCAGGGTTAACAACTTGGTTATCTGCAGCTGTAAGGCTCTATCACTTTGGTCATTTTCCAAATAGTTGCCTGAATGGTTTGCATTAATAAAGTTGTCCAAAAGAGAGTGATGGTTTGTGTCTTTGTATATGCTGATGGGTATGGAAGCAGACTTACTGTTACATGGCTATTGGAAAATTCCTTAGGTTATGGCATTGTGGGGGGTAGGGGTTACTGTATGATGTATTAGGAAGCCCTCTAAAAGATAAGGCCTCTGAAAAAAAGTTTCACATATAGAGCAATATAATATAACGTTCTAGCAGACTTCAAAATGCTATCAAACTAGTTAAGGTAGAGAGTCAAGGAGACATACTTCCTTGTAGATTCATGTTGGGCTGCTGCATGTGAGTCATCTGATGGAAGTAGCCTGCTGACCCAGTGGTTTCACTAGAGGTTCAAATATACTAGTAACTGCTGAAACAAAGTGGCACTGTGTGAGCTAATTGTGCATTAGTGACTGACAGAATTTGCAGTTCATTAAAGCAAGTTCCAAATAAATGCCATTGTCAGTAGTTAATGCATTATAGCAATTATGGTTGGCTGGCTTTACTTCATTCTAAAAGGGAGGCAGAGTCCTTATCTCCAGTCACATGACTGTCACTACTGGTTCTAGGATGAAGCTTAGAACTGGGCAGCAGGAATGAGGTTTTATTAAATAAAAAGTCTCATCCTGCATACACCTCTCCAAGGCTGGGCCATGGGCTAGGCTGCCACCTAGGGCGCTCCTGGAGCGGGTGTGCTATCTTGGTGCCACCCCTCCCTCCTTCTCCCTGTCCCTACCTACCTCTTTGGTGGCCCAGCTATGTCTGCTGTAGTGCTTAGTGCTACAGGGTTCCTCTCTCCCTCCCCCAGAACTGCATCAACTTCTTGTGATCAGCTCACAGAAAGTTGAACTTAGCACTGGAGAGAGGAGAAAGGAATGCTGTAGCGCCAAACCAGACACAGCTGGGCCACTGAAGAGCTAGGTAAGGACAGGGAGAAGGAGGGGAGGGGGGTTGAGCACCAAAATAGCGGCCCCCACCTCTTTTAGAGGGCATGAAGTAGGGGTTGTGGGGCAGCACAATATGGGGGTTGTGTAGCAGTGCAGTGCATATGGAGAATGTGGGGTGTTGTGGGGCAGCGCAGCATCGGGAATAAGGGGTGTTGTAGGGAAGCGCAGTATCGGGAATAAGGGGTGTTGTGGGGAAGCACTGTATGGGGAATGGGGGGGTGTTGTGGGGAAGCACAGTATCTGGAAAGTGAAGGTTGGGGCACCACAATATGGATAAAGGGTGGGTAAGAGAAAGGAACTTGAAAATTGCAGAGCTACGCACTACCTTGCACTACTTTACCTGCTGTGCTGTAGTGCACTATATGGGGGTACTGCTACACTGTATGGGGCACAATGGAGGGGAGACTGATGGGGGGGGCACATTTTGGCATTCTCGCCTAGGGTGCAATTAAACCTTGTCCCGGCCCTGCACCTCTCCAATATGAATAATTAATATTACTTTAAAATGTTGATGCCTTTTCAATCAATGTACTTGTGTCTGTAGAAATCTGTATTAGATTAATAATCCAAGATATATTTCATTCACTTTACTTCAAAACTTCAAAACAAGCAACATCTTCTCAGAACTACACTAGAATTGTAATTAATTCTCTCTTGTCCATTACCAGAAGGTATCATCAAGTAGTTGCATAGAAGACTAAAATGCATGTGCTCATCTAACTTGTAAAGCCACGTCCGGAACCAATACTTTTAAAGAAACAAGACATATCCCAAATCATTTTATAACGGTTAGACAATGTTTTAAGTGTGTACTTTTAGCAAATTAGAACACAGAATGTGAAAGTCAGTTAAAATCAAGTTATAGTGTAAACCAGGGCTGTGGAGTCTGAGCCCATTTTGGTGGAGTTGGAGCTAGGGGAAATTGAGGAGTCGGGGTTTTGGCTTACCGACTCCACAACCCTGATAGGGCTGTGGATTCGGAGTCGGTGCCCATTTTGGTGAGTTGGGAGTCGGAGTTAAGGGAAATTGAGGAGTTGGGGCTTTCGCTTACCGACTCCACAGCCCTGGTGTAAACTGTTCAAACTATAATTCTCAAATATCAACTGATGCCTATATAAAAAGCCATTGAGTTCATAAAAATTGAGAATTTCAGCAGTATTTTTTTTTCTGGCTGGCTAAATGGCTAGCAATTATCTTGTGCACTCTCTATTGACTCTGAATGGATAACTTTAATAAACAAAATAACTATACAATAGGACTTCCTGGAATACATGCGTTAAGGAACAGTGCAGAGTAAAAATACTTCCTCCACTGTAGACACACTATCATGAATTCAGTAGGGTGGTACTGAACAAAAATGTAATTCTGCTCTTACTACATTTTTCAGACAACAATCCTACTCAATGGAAAATGTTGGACAGCTTATGAATAAAAAGCAGCAGAACTCGACACCATATTGAAATTGCAGTTACAATAATTGACACTGACTTCTGGGAGAATTGCCCTTCGTTAAGTGAAAGCCATCTGCATTACAGATTCTAATAAATGCATTTGTAGTGGAGCTGGAATAAAGAGATTTAATCTGGGTAGATCATTTTGCATAATAAATATTTTCTGTTCCAGATAATTACATAGGAAACTGAAAATGCATGTCAAACATTATAGTTTTCCTTCAGTTTCTGAATATATTTTCTGAGATGAAAGCAAATACATTATGCCAATCATGTAGTATATACAAGGCATACATAAATAAAGAATAATATTTAGCTTGAGATTCAGGCCTAGCCCATGCGGTGACACTTATTACCCAAGTAAAGAGCAAGATAAGATCATGGGAGTGAAATGCATCAAGGAATGGAGTCTTCAAAAGCAAAATAATAAAGGTCTCAATCTATTACCCTAAAAAAGTTAAAGCTAATTCCCAACAGAGCCCAAAGGTTCTCTTAAGTTTTATCTACAAACAGCAGTGATGAAGTCTTCTGGCCAGCCATCAGCTGGTTCTATGGTCCTACAGATGCTCCAGGCATAACACTAAAAGTATAGCAGATACTAATATTAAGAACTTATGCTGGCTATCCATTGCTTAGAATAACAAATGGTTATCATTGTTTTTTATTATTATTGCAATGATAATAATTAAGTGGAGGAAGTGTCATAAATAAGGTGTTGCAGAGACAGTGATAAAAGACAGAATTCTGCCAATTAGAGAGAAGTTTGGAAGGATTATTATTTCCCTTTGAATCAATATGCATAAAATAGATCTTTACACTGAATTTTTGCAGGTTTAATAAAAAATTACTAAAACACCTTTATTTTATAGTTAATCACCTTTTGTGCGACTTCACAGATACAAAGCAAATACAATCAAATGACAGCAAACCCACCATGTCAAGGGGTTTGACATACAGGTGCAAAGTAGAATCCTTTTAAGGAGAGATTACAATAAAAATATATAAATTGTGTTATTAACATACAGTTGAAGCCAAATGTCTACATAATAACACATATTTCATGCAATTATGTATTTATTTTGTCTATTTAAATTAGGGCATCTACTATGTGGTTTTAATTACTGGCAGTAAGGAGTTATAATAAGGAACATGTCTTCATTTCAATAACCATGGGGATGTTCGCGGATAGGACACTATCAGGGAAATTCACCAACAGGGGCAAGTGGTTACAGAGTTCTAGTAATCCACAGCAACCAATCAGAAGGCTTTTGGAATTTTGGTTTCCCTGTACCAGTGAATGCTAACAGCTGATTGGTTGCTATGGGTTACTAAAACTCTATAAAGGTTGTCCCTGTTCTTCTATTTATCAAAGAGCAAAATTGTCACCAGGTTTTGTTGGTGGACAAGCCAATTTTTGACAGTGCTCTCTTTAAATTACTAGAAAACTAACAAATCAAAGAAATGACACAAGTTTTAAGTTTAAATAACAAAAAAAAAAAACAACAAATGATATGAGTCATTCCTCAGTAGATGAACATTAATCCTTTGCATATCTTTCCCATAAAATGATACTCAAATAACTAAATAGCTCTCCATACTAATGAAAAAAAAATCTACCAAGAACAAAACCTATACACAGTTAAAAAAAATAAAATCACAAAATAAACATACGTAAAGAACATGTAAGGTTTTTACGGCTCATTCATTCCAGAAAGCAAAACGTTAATCATCATCTACAAGCAGATTGCAGTAAAATTAGTTGCCACCTGTTTGCTTCTTATTTGTGCCAGAGAGCCAAAAATAGATTCATTGACCTCTTACTGAAATGCACTTGGCAGACAATGGATGTCATAAAAAACCCTTAAAAACTAGATACATTTTTTTTTAAAGAATAGAAAGAAGTGGCATATCATTGTACTCACTTACAAAGCAGTAATTTAAGAAAAAAAGCAATGTAATGTTTATGCGACTAGGCGTATTGTAGACATTGACAATGAAAACACGTGCCTATCCTGATCTGTTGGTGGTGCAGGTACAGTGATCTAGGCACTGCCAAATGTTAGTACTGCTAGCTTGGCACAAGGTGGGGCAGGAATGCCAAAGGTTACAGTACTCTGTATATCTTTATACAAATAAATGATCCTTTCCAGATTCTATATTAAAGAAGAACGAAAGATTCATTTATCAAAGGGATGATTGTTAAAGGAGAACTAAAGCTCCAAAAAAAAAAAAAAAGCTATATTAAATAAGTACCTTATAGTAAGCTGCAGAGACGAGTCACAGCTTCAGCTCTGCTGTATTTTCACTACACAGAGGTAGACTTCACAGCACTTATGAGTGTGCAGCTGCCAGCGCGAAGCTTCTCCCATGCAGTATCATCGGCGGTGCATATGAGCGTTTACATCATCACACGCATTGAGCCCCCAATGAGAGATCTCCTCTCACCAGGGCACAATGAACGTGATGATGTAAATACTAATTTGCATAAGGGGTGGAGCTTCACGCCAGCTCCTGTGACAGCCTAAGTGCTGTGAAGTCCGCCTCTGTGCAGTGAAAGTACAGCACAGCTCTTCAAAGATGTGACTGCATTGTTGGAGCTTACTATAAGGTACTTATTTAATATAGATTTTTTGTTTTTGGTGGTTTAGTTCTTCTTTAAGGGGGGTTTAAGCACAAGCCAGATGAGAAAACCCTTTTATGTATATAAGAAGACCTTTAATCATTACATTCATAATTATTAATATCCTGCTATCATCTGATTGTGTCTAAGGCTGGGTTCACACGAGCGTATGATGCGCTGCGCATCATACGCTTGTGTGAACCCAGCCTGAGAAACGCCGCACTCTAAGTCCCATTCACTTGCTTTGTTCCGGCCCGTACGCTGGCAAAAATGCGTCAGCCAGCATATGGCCAGCGTTCGCGCGTCTGGTCAGAACAAGGTAAGTATAATAGGGAAGCACGGGGCTGTATTTATTTATTTTCACACGAGCGTATGATGGGCTTCACCCAGGGCACAGTTGCTGTAACATTTCAAGACTGTTACGTTGTTGCAACCTGCTCTATGGAATAAAATCCAGTTATTTACTCAAGCATACATTGTGCTAATAACCTGTAACAGGATACAATGTTTTTAAAGCTCAGGGATTGGAAGGAAGAGAAACCAGAGCTACAGAAGCTACTTACTTAAAAAGAAAGGCAATCTGCAGCATGTATTCTAAGAACAGTAAGTAACAGCAGTGCAGTACTGTGTTTATTTAAATAAACATAACAAGACCTCTGTCACAATAACAATCACTTGTACTAGTAAAAAGTTTCATTTGAAAAGGGACATTTAATCAAAATACATTTTTTCCAACTATTTTTTTTTACTTTCTTTGCTACTTTTCTAAGCACAGTTTATCCCAGCACATACTAGAATGCACAGTACTGTATAATCAGCAAAGTGACATGCTGTATTGTTAATACATACAACATATGTAAACAGTAGTAACAATCAGGCACTGCTAATGAGTCCTATAGAGTATGTAAAGAACAAGCAGACTTCTGACAGACAGAGACACACCACCCTGCACACTTGTTAATAGTACCAGTTACACTTCTATAATATTCTTTTGGCAAAACTAAAACCGTCTCTGGTATTTTACCTTGTAAATCTTTAATAGGAACCTAAATGGTAAAACTGATGGGAAAAGTAATCTGAACAGAGATAAAGTTCACCACTGTTTGAATTACACTGATATCATAGTGCTATTGGAGTTATGAGCATTGCAGGGTATGATTCCCTTTAAATCCATACTATATTTATTTCCATCATCTAAATCCCAGAATAATCCACAATACTTCTTGGACTGTAATCATACACTAGGCATTATCATTATACATTTACCATTTACCGTAAGCAATGTGCACTTATGTGTTAAGTGCAATAGACAGTGTCCTTAGTTTACCTTTTTTTTTTTTACGTACGGATTTCCCATTAGAAACTCAGATCACATTAATCACGCAGCATCTCTGACTGTCATGCATCATGTTGGAAGAGTTGGGTTTGCAGCCAAAAGCACTTACTTTTCTTCAACTTGGTTTTCCAATAACAACATGACACAGACGGCAAATCCAATGAGCCGGCGAACCACAGCTCCTAAAATTTCACTTTGGGCTCACAATTCCTTCATGCTAGCAGGCTCTGATAGCCTAATGCAATAACACTGAATAGTTACAGAACTTCCAGGGATATTTTACAAGCACTGATAAGTACATTTGTGAACTCAGAGTGCTAATTATTCTCATGCAATAAAAGGGTTTAAATAAAACACATCTGTTTTTATTAACATGCAAAAATAAACAAAGCAGGATTAAATTAACTAAATTGAAATCTGTGTGTGTGGCCTAGTTTGTGTTAGAAAGAATTAGGTAATCTTTCTCTACAACAACTATCTAACAGGATCAGCTATCTCAGCTAATAACAATGCTAGGATCTAGTCACTCAGGGGGTTATTGACTAAAGTGAGAATTCGATTGTAGAAGTGAATTCTCATCACTTCAGGTGGCTACGTCCTGATTCTCTATTCCTTATTCACTAAACAGCGGATTCTCATAGCAAATCTGTGACAATATTTTCATAGTAAAGGTGTGACCGCGTCAGTAGTAGCCTATTATTAACTGGTGAATTTGCCACTTCACAGAGTTTGCTGAATACCTGAATATTGGGAAGTAGTGAATTTACACCTTTACGCAACAATTCGGACTTTGAAAAATAACCCCCTACGTGTGTATTAAAGCCAATGGGGGTTATTGACTAAAGTCTGAATTGTCATGTAAAGGTGTGAATTTGCCACTTCCCCATATTTGGGTATTCAGCAAACTCTGCAATGTGGCAAATTCTCCAACCAATGATAGTCGCATGCTACACAATATATGGCCATTTATGCAGTCACAAAATTTGCTACGGGAATACTGATGCTGCCGAGATAAGTAGTAGAGAATCAGAGCATAGTCACCATAAGTGATGAGAATTCACTTCGGTGGTCAAACTCTCACTTTGATCAACAACCCCCGATGTTTCGGGGAAAAGGCCTTCCTTGCTATAATTCACATGTAAAACAATTAGTACATTAATCCTTGTACTGCGAGTATCTTTGTTTGCTAAACCTTTGGAGGATTCCTTCCCTGCTAAAATCAAATTCATTCAGATAGTTGTGTGAGGACTTCCATACCCCATATCATAATTATTCTAAAATTACCAAAGATCCAAGCTTTCCTAAGCACTATTAGAAAGAAAATCTTAGCTTCAGTTCCTGAAATGACAGTTCTCTTGGGAAAGAGGAAGTCGTTAGCAGAAGATACAAGACCACTGTAAAGTGTGATTATACAAAATTAGGCACAGCCGCAGATAAAAGTTATTACTAAGCTTAATAGGCTTACTACAGGGGAAATGCACATTTGCTTAATTCTATTAGTGGCAATACTGAATATTACACCCCCATCCTATATATTCTGTAACATAACTCTTTTACTCTAAGTGAAAAAAATTAAGGCACTTATTCGTGAAAGTCTGAACAGTTGCGTAAGGGTCCAAATTCACATTTATTCAACACTTCCCGATCTTCACAGTCCAAATTCACATTTATTCAACAATTCCCGATCTTCACATATTCAGTTGACTGATGTGGTGAATTTGCAACCAATTCGGAAGCTTATGATGGTAGTGGACTTACAGAACTCTTTGCATCACTTTGTGGCCATGTGCACAGGTAATTCACCTATACATCAAGTGTCATAGTCTGTCGCAGTAGCGAATTCGACAAGAAATACTGTGCTGCATTCGACAGTTTTACTTTGCCAGATTAAAGTGGTGCATTAGGGAGCTGGTGGCAGGGCTGCTGTGGTTTGACTGATCATGCCATGCCGTGAAACGACTGGCTACTGATGCCGTATGCTTCTTCTCAATGGGAATCCTCTATTTAGTGAATAAGGAGTAGAGAATTTGCAACTATTGGAGCGTCGCAATTCAAATTGATAAGAATTCACTTTGACAGTTGTACTCTCACTTTAATGAATAAACCCCATAACCTTTGCTACCGAAGAATTTGGCCACGAAGATTAAAAAAAACTTATTTTACTGCTACTCACCATGCTAAAGTGGATATGGAATTGTGGTAACTAAAATATAAGAGAAAGACAACCATACTGAAAAATAGTTTGTGATTTGACAAGCTTTAGAAGTTTTCCTGAAAGAAGGCGCTCTGGGAGTTTGGGAATGGGTAGGTATATGCCTCACAACTTCATGTTATGTGCAGGGCATTTTTTAAAAGAAACAGATAGCAGAGGAGACCCACAGCAGGGGAATGTTGAAGTGTGTGGTAGCATTCCTACCACTAGCTTATAAATATCTTGTCCTGGCTGAAAACCTCCCTCTCTAGATTTCTGTTTTGTGTCACAGCCACAAATAGTCTGCTGCTCTACCTTTCTCCTAGTACTCTGAAAGGGCACGCCTTACTGTGCTCCCAAATCACTAATATACATAGCATTGTCAGGAGCAGAAAAATGGAGGTCGTGGGGATAAATATGCCTTACTTTTACCAACGGACATCATTCAATTCATTAGAAAAAGTGAGGCAGACTATATCAAACACTGTTCTTGCATCTGCATATAGATAGAGGATTGGTAGTCTATTGATGTCAGCATGTGTTTTCACATAAGTGACTTCAATGATAAGAATTTCAAAACAGCTGCAGCAGCTTTAAATGCCATGCATTTCACATATGCATTTTTACTGGCCACAAATGATGGGAAAGATTAACTGAAATGTAAATCCATAGGACAGATTTTTACATTTTTTCATGCATTTATTCTTTCAAGAGTTGAAAAAACAAGAAACTATCTGGCGCCTCCTAAACAAACACTTAATTATAAAATAGTAAACCACTATTTATGTAACTATGTTCAAATAACACTAGTTATTCATATAGATGTTAAATACATATTAAATATATAATAAAACACAATGTCATCTTGCCTTGAAAGGCACTGTGCAAATGTTCACTGTGAACATAGTGATTTTAATGCGATAGAATGGGTTTCACTGATGGAAATACAGAGATATTTTTGCCTGTGCACCCCCAGGAGAACTACTCAGTGGTTAGTTACTACAGCAATGGAACCTAACCCTACACTTCCTGGTTACTGTTCATGTCACGTGGTAAATGGAATGACCCTTTCTGCATCCTGTGTTCACATCTGTAATCATGGCTTCTATGAACTAATAAGGAATTAATTTATGTGTTCGTTGTAGCTGATTTTTACCAGATATATGTTAGTTTTAAGCGCAGAACATATCCTGCAAACATTCTAGCATAGACACGACCCAAAAATCAATATTTATCTATACACGAGAGCTTACATATTATTAACTATTCTAAAGCTTATTTACATCTGCAATGCAGTTATATCTACTTGAGGAATTACCAGTTGCATTCAAAATCATGCCATTGTTTTTGATGACAATAATAATAATACAAATGGATTCTATAATGTGAATGTAAGTGTCGCAGAAAAAATAAGCATGCACCAAATATACTGAATGAACTATAGGTATTGTACACTAATACTCCTGTACAGAAGAAGTGATTATAAAAGTATACACTTTTGTGGGCTTTGAGTATACTGTATTTTAATGGGGCTACAGTGCATGACTTATTTCCTTGTCATGCACTTGATTCATGCCACTGATGACTATAAGGAATGTCAGGTAAATAAAGTAGTTGTTTTAGTCCACAGATGCGAAAAAAATAAGTATTCAGATACTTGATGATACCTTTTTTATTTGGACTAACGGTCAGTTTAGATAGACAAATTTCGAGAGTTCTGTCCTCCCTTTGTCAAGCCATACTTGTCTAAATTGACCATTAGTCCAAAATAAAAAAGGCATCACCAAGTATCGCAATACTCATCTTTTTCACATATATATATATATATATATATATATATATATATATATATATATATATATA
>JAKJJM010034237.1:0-10890 GCA_021901965.1 Pipa carvalhoi
TTTTTTTTTTTGCGTCATTCCTCTTGCCACATTATCAGTTACACAAGACTGTTATACAGTTATAGGAAAATGAGACTGAAAACCATTTAATGCTTGTAGCACAGTTGATAGAGTACCACATTTCCCCATCATTATCATGAATCTGAAGATCAACTACACCAGTGACCAGCAAACTTACTTGAGGAGGGAGCCATCTTGCTACCTCCTCCACCGCCGAATGATCAGTGTGGAGCCGCAAAGGGGGCGGAGCGCAAGCACCCAATCCCATGACCTGCTGACATCCAATCAGAAGGAGTGTTGGTGGTCATGGGCGGGGCTATGGAGGGACAGGGCGGAGCTAGGGAGATGCAGCGCGAGCCACAACGTGGCAGCTGAGGAGCCTCATGTGGCTCGCGAGCCGCATTTTACCGACCACTGAACTACACTATCGTGTCTAAGGCAGGGCTGAAAATTTGCTGGTCCTACAGAGTATTCAGCACACATGAATTAAATTAATCTGTACTTGGTTACAGGTTAGAAGAGCTGAGTGTGCGCTATGCTAAACTCCCGTTTCTATTGAAACTACCTTTGTTTGTGCATAGATCTGTAACTAATAAGGGTTTGACACTACCCATTGCAAGGTAAACTTGAGTATCTTTTCACCAAGCTATTTTAGCTTAGCATTTAGTAAACACTGCAGAAATCTTCACATTACTACACTACAGTTCAACTCTAAACAGAAGGAAGTTTTACACAGCACCTCATGAGGAAGAGGTTGGAAAACAACTGTACTTTATTGACTGGACACTACAAGAGCCAATGAAATGCGATAAGAGTTACAAATTACGAATTGTTTTGTGAATATGCTCTTTATACTATTATGTGCGTGAATATGTTTTCATTAAAAACAATCTGTACCATATATGTTCTTTTTTTTGCTATATATACATTTGGAGGAAACTTAATCACATGTTACCTGCACTTATACCAAGATTTTATTCCATTTGGTTATTACGTTTACTTTGTCATCACAGACAGAGTCTTTTTATATGTGTACCTGGTGAGACTCCCCCCATTTATATAGGAGACTCTTTTCAATACCATGGAATTCAGCACTATTGGGTGCAATTGTTTCCATTTATTCTCCTTTCATCACTTATACACATGCGTATGTTTCTGAGGGACCATTTCTATGCTACACTTTATAGTTATGTTTAGACAAGGCACTATTACCTGGTATTGTGCACTTCTTCACAGATTTTCTTGTAATTTATTGACTATTTACTGCCTTTTTTCCTGACTTCCTATTGTTAGCCTTTGGTTACATAATGGATTTCTCACTGTTGCCTCCTTAGCCACTTTGCACATCATTTTCATGTTGTAATAGTGGGTTTCCATTGAAAATTGACTTCTTGGAAGGAATTATAAATCACCACATGGTCACGAGGGAATGAGGTGGGAGTCAGCATAGTAATGGCAGCTGGTTTTTATGCTATTGAATGACATGCGGAATTGCTCACAGATTTTCAGAACCGTTTTCAGTTTCCATCAACTGTTGCGCAATACCACAAACTGCAAGGGACAGGAGATAATAAAACTGTTCATAGTGGGAGGAAGTCCTCCTCGTCAACTCTGCTTCTCTGGCCACCAGAGAACAGTAAAAAAAAAATCAACAAACATAAATGCTTTAAAAAGTATAAGAGCAATAAATGTTAAGATGTTAAACTCAATTCATCCCATGCACAAAATTAGTATGTAATGGTGGAGAGAGGTCCCCTTTAAAGAAGAAGTTTTACTTATGTAATGACCTATATATGTATCTCATGCTGTTAACTGGTCTGGTTGCCCTTAATCATCCCCCTGTCTTAGCAGGTCTCCTTCTGTATTGGGAGACGTTTTTGTCTGAAAGGCGATGGTTGGAGTAAATATACAAGTGGTAAGGAAACTTTAAATACCCTTAAAGCACTCAAAGAACCAAGCTTGTCATCAACAATTCTTTAACTATTTAAGCGTGTTTACAGTTATTACCTTCTGTACATGTCATTAATAATTTTAGGGGCCTGAACTCCTGTTCAGCCATAAATAACTGATATTAGATAATAAATCTTTGGACCGGAGTTATAATAAGTCCATCTTCCCAGCACTTATCCAATACTGTATATAAGAACCCTCTAGGCATATCCTTTGATGCATAGTTTTTAAACTTCCACATTGAATTATTTAATAGTTAATTAGCTAATAAGAGCCTGGGGAGTTGGTACAGTTATTAAGTTGTCTCCAAAACATATGAGGAAACTGATCTATATAGATGGCACTTTAAGTTTGAGTAAAGGCAAGGGATTCTGACTATATTCTCTTATTAATGAGTAATGGCATATCAGCACTCACTATTCTATTTCTGATAAGGTTTAAGTGAAATATCAGAAAATCAATGCAGTTTATAATATGTGTCTAAATCTGGGGTGTAAATAAATAGCAAAAGTATTGAAAGCGATTTGCAAGTCATCTCATTTTGAGTTTAAATTCTGGGTGGTTTTAGTGCATAAAGTATATTTTTTCCCTTTGGTTAAAAGAAATATTTTGTGATATTTAATACAATATTACAGTACTTTATATGTAGAATACTCCAAAACACTATAAGCAAAAATAGTGATAAGGTGCGTGTGAGTGAGTGTGTGTGATGTGTGTGTAATGTTGCAATGTGTTTTTTTTTATTTAATTGCAATAACTATTCTGCCAAATCAGTAAGCCTAAACCTATCATTATAACTCTTGTTAAATGTAATACTAGGTGTTAGTAGCAAGCTCTTTATTTAAAGACTTTAGTGCCCCTTTAAATAGACAGATACTGGCACAATTTAAAAAAACTCTGTTTCTCCAGCTTTAAGTGGTTAAAAAAACTCTTAATCTTAAAATAGAATTTGATATTATGTTATTTACATAATAACACCATTATGTTGGCACAGTGCAGAAGTAATGTTAACAAATTACTAAATGATATGTTCTCTACATATTTGTCTCTAAAATAGACAATACGTTCTTTCCCATTCAGTGGATAAAAGGTTTGATTGAAATATCTTTCCTACCCACGTCTAAGCTCTTTCCATACCTTCTCTCTTTTCTATTTTTTAGTTTTGCCCCAATTCTCCATTGTTTTAGTTTCTCTAATACTCCAGCTCTACCTTGGGCCCTTCCCATGCCCAACCTCTGCACATAACCATTGTTTTTGATAGTTCCAGCAATATTTGCTTCCTGTAGCATGAATATAGATTTTAGAAGTCACCTAGGAGTACTGCACCCTTATAATTAAGCATTTATTTTGTCATGTCATGAATTTGTAAGGTCAGGAAATTCAACGCTGACTTTTCAGGTCCTTATAAGTATACAGTACAAATTTGAACTTTAAATATAAATCGTGGCTGTTGAAGCAAAAACAGTTCATTGAACAACTGTCAAGTTAAGGTTATATAACTCAAGATGATACAGTATTCCAAACTCTATAGAGAAATGTCAATTTTGTGGACTAATATATTCAGATTAGATTAGAAATGGCTTAAAATTGGACCAGCTATCACAAGGTATATCATCTCTTTCTTTGTCTCCAATCAGTAAATACACTGCAAGTATACTCTGTCTGCATTTGTTCAATCACTATTAAATTTTTATCAAGTTGCATCACATGGTGTTAATGCAATTTAGTCAGATCAATAAAATTCTTCATAAACGCAAACAGAATCTTGTTATGTAATTAATATTTTAAGTCCTATGTCACTTAAACTCTACAGTTAGTGAGCATAAGATTTTGAGCATAGAATGTATACATATGTATCAGATCTTTTGCATATTCTCTGTACAGAGGCCCGTGCATATAGGCAACTCAGATGGAAGGTTGCCAATCTCCTGGTTAGAAATGTAGATAGGGCATCAGAGGAACAAGTTCTATAAAATGTATTTTTAATATTCAAATGTTGATCCTGACATTTGGGCACAAAAGGGCATGGTGAATTAGTGGTTGTGGCCTAAGACAGTAATCATTCTTAGCCTATAAGCACATGAGATGTGTAAGTCCTGGGAACATAGTGCAGTTGGTAGAAGGGGAACCACTCATGCAACAACAGTAGACTGGCCAGAATGTTAAATCAGAACAATCAGCCATGATTTCATTAACCAACACTAGGGATGAAGGAGGCACCACTAGACCTAATATTATCTAATAGACCTGACAGAATAAATAAGGTGCAGGTGGGGGGCACCTAGGAAATAGTGACCATAATATCATAGATTTCCAGTTGTTTTTTTTTAATAGGACTTTTTTGTGAAGGGTCCACTAAAATACTGAACTTCAGGAAAGCTAAATTTTCTATTATTGACTGGGACAAAAGTACAGGCACTAAGGGGGATATTTATCATGGCCTTTTTTCCTGTTCGCCGCTATTCAAATTTTAGTCACTGCTTTTCTACACATTTTTGAACTTTCAGGCTCACCGTTTGACCCCTTTTTGAATATAGGTAGCACGTTTGCTACGCACCCTTCCCATATAACAGTCTGTCATTATAGTGTCTGTAAATATTAAAAATAATGGTCTGACTATAACTGTATTCAATTCCCTTAAGACCCTGAGATGTATACTATCTAGAAATGTAAGTTTAATTTCTATTGTGGGTAAAATGTTTGAAGGGGTTTTAAGAATTGCCATCTTGGAGTATCTCAATGTTAAAAAAAATGATAACTTCATTTACGAGGGATCAGTCTTGCTAAACTAATCCCTTCCCATAATATATGAAAAATAAATCAGATAACCAAAGTTACATTTTACTGAGGTGATCGTGTCTAGAAGCAGTTTTACATCAAAATTCTGCTTCTGAGCATGCTCACCTCAGTGAGTTTGAACAGGAAGTAGGAAGTGAAGAGAATTTCACAGCCTCACACAGCAGAAGAGACCAGCTTGCTAGTGACAGCAGGAGGCAATTCTGGAGAATAAAACCTGATCGTCAAATATCACCCCCCTTCCCCTTAAGAATCACCCTTAGATAAAACAAGCTCTTGCTTCCTATTTAGTCAGGGTTTTCAAGTGGATCCCTACACTATTACACCTTATTCTGTGACAGCCTAACAGAAGCTTGGCCGAATTTATGTCAAATTCACTAGTTTTATTTCATTTGATCAAAGTGACAAAATAGGTGGTTGAGGCAGGGCTCCTAGTGTCTGACTGACTATGTTGTGCTACACAATAAACCACTCCCTGTGACATTTGATTCTTCACTAAGGGAGTCCATCTGAATAAGGAGTAAAGAATGTAGCGACCTAAAGTAACACGGATTCCGACAGTGGAATCCTCAAGTTGAATTTTCACGTTGATGAATAAGCCCTAAAAACTGTTGTTAATCAGCTTCCAGAATCTATCAACATTTTAAACCTACCAGAGGATGCTGAATATTGTAGTCTAACAAAAACAGAGGGAGGGTCAAGGTTGTTTTTATTATATCTTTTGTCCAAATGACCTTTTATGAACAAATGGAAAGAAAAACTCCAAGAATAATTTGCCAGTGAAGGGTTAACAGAAAATTCAGTAAGAAATGTGGAAAATATATAATTTTCCCACTTGCTCAGGAGAATATATTTTCTGTCTTCCAAAACAATACTGTTGGGTCATCTAGAGACATTTCTATATTTTGCTAGTCAATTTGAGCACTATTACCATGTTTCCCTAAAGCAATAGCACTCTGTATTATTTCTGCAATCTCAGTAAACTTATTTTCCCTCCCTAGGGCAGGTGATAAATTAAATTGTAAGCTCCTAAAATAATATTACGAAAAATGAATGTGCTTACATCAATATAGTAGCGTATAGAGGTAGTTTTCAAAACATCTAGTCATAACTCGCCTTAGTAATAAAATGTAAGAGTTCTATTGGGATCCACCATCCACAACTCTTTAAAATAAATAAATAACTAATGATAGAGACAATATGACTATTAAAATGATAAAACTGCCAGGTACTTTGGCTTGTGTGCAGCAGTGGACTGAAGTGAAACTTTACAAGCTCTACTGAAATACATTAAAGATGTCATAAGATGGAATACACTGTCTTGTAACATTCAGGCAATGCTCTTTGGACCCAATTATGACAAAAGTTTGCGCTCTCAAGTAAAGTATTAAACATGCACAAATGCTCTTCATTTTCTTGACCGGTCAGGTATGTATGATAGTTTAATGACAAAGCATGGTATTTTTGTGGGTTTGACTTATGGTGTTTATCACACACATTAGGCACATATTATTATTTTCATTTTGCCACAGTACATTACTATTATCACTGATACTGCTTAGGATGTTTACTATAATTATCAGCTAGAGGGCCCAGGAATGAATGTGGTAGCCAGCATAAACTGGAATGGTGACAGAGATGGTATCAGAAACAGGAAGTATTGTGGCAGCTGATAATGTTATGCATGCCTATAGGTATAGCGATATTGGTATTTAATGAATATGCCTATTCATGGGTAAAGCATTCAGAATATTTGTTAACCCCATTTTGGCCTTAGAACTGCCTTTTTGCTTTAGGGACTGGTCACAACAAGTTATGTCAGCAATAGATCACTCCTTTCATAAACCAGCCTTTTCTTATCAGAAAATGAATTTTTTTTTTACACTTAGATTTATTTTGCATTATGGACATTATTTAGCTTAAGGAACAATACAGAAGCAGAAACTGGAAACAAAGCTGAGCTCAGTTTCTTATTGTTATCATTTTAAATTTATTTTCTATTCACACCTGTATGTCCTCAACATAACACCATTGTGCACACTATTGACTGGATGCTAGACTAAATAACCCCTATTCATTGCCTTGCAGAGAACTGAGAAATAAAAAAAAATAATAAATAATTCAAGAACCACAACAAAAAAAACAACAAACAAACAGAAGACCAAATTTCCCATAATCATCATTGTCTACACTGTACTAAGAGCTTATCAGAAGGTGAACATCACTTTTATTACACATAGATCTTCTATAAAATGCTGATACTTGCCTTTGAATGATATACTGGTCATCGCCATACATCGTGCTTAGTTGTGATTTTATTGTCTTGGTTAAAAGTAGTAGAAATCAACATATCCTGTGATACAGCATCACCTGCATCTTTGGTTGATGCTGTTCATTGTATTCTTAGTAACATTAAGATAATTACTGACACCTACAACTTTTTAGCTATCTGTTTGTTTCTTCTGTGATGAGTTCAATAATAACTATTCTTGAATAGGGAGTCGATCCCCAGCATCATTAAATATTCATTCTGGAGTGATGTAGATGTATTCTGAGAACTTTAATATTCTCTACTAATGTGAACATCCATTATTGTCTGTATAATCTATTAATCACTGTATTTATCATTCTTAATTTATTAGCTCTGTTATTTTCACCCAGTACCTCAGCAGAATTTTGTTCTTATAATAGTATCAGCTTTTAATGCTTTATACCCTAAGGGCTCTTGTTTACCTTAAATGTTCTCCTGCAAAAAAACTGCATAGCCTTTACAGATATTCCATCATTTAAGTAAACATGGAGTTATCTGAAATGTTCTTTCCAATTACTATAGAGTGTGAGACCAGGACACAGGGTGGGTCCACACTCCTGGTGGACCCAGGTCTTTTTGTGACACTTCTAGAATTATGTATAATTTTATTTATAAAATGCCATAAATTTACACAGCACTGTACACCATCAAGGCATATTCCTGAAGGTAAAGTAGTTGTGGCTTTGGAGACAAAAAAGAGGCAGGACAAAAGAAAATCATATGAACTGATGATAGGAATAAAGAGACAAGAAAAAAATCTTTTGACTACTGGGCCCATGATCTCTTGGTTCCTGGTGAGCTCCAGTATTCCAATTCTAACACTGTTCCCATTTGCAATAAACTTTGAAATTATCCAGAGGTTAAATGAAATAGCATATATAGTGCTTGACTGCATTAGTTGTACACTGTAATTGTGGCTGCAATTTAATTCAGTCACTAAAGGAAATAATTCATTCAGTCTACTCTAATAATCAAACAATAAAGCAAAAAAGTGGGAGCAGATTTCATCAGTTTCAAAACAGGGGTTTCTGGCATCCAGCAAGAGATCTCAATTTTTTTGGAATTATGTACAAGCAAACAAGAGTCATGCTTTTTAGTCCTTCTTATTACAACTTCTAGAATGGAGAAGGTTTATTTGTTATGAGTTATATATATATATATATATATATATATATATATATATATATATATATTCATGGGAACATTCAGAGAAAGAAGCAGGATCACACACTCTTTAGTCCATGAAGGTGCTCAACCCCTTTTTTTTTCACCATAGTTGGTAATACAGAGGATCATTGTTTCAGTGAGTAACCATCTCCCTTTGTTACCCCCCAAAAAGCTGATTCTCTGTTTACTCCTACTTTACTGAAACAAAATCTGATTAAGCACTATTATGGACCGAAGAGTATGTGATCCTACTTCTTTCTTTGAATGTCCCTGTGTGGTGATGCAGCCAGGCATCCAGAGTCCTGCACCTCCTTTGATTACAACACAAAGTTTTCATTGTACACACTATTAGTATATTATTGAATTATTCACATCCCACTTGTAGCTCTTCATAAACAAACAGCGAAAAATGTATTAAACAACCAGTGCAGGTGCGCAATATTTACAACTAAACTCAGTAAACCTTTTCACGGTAGATTCTGAGAAGGCTGAAATCCAACGAATCCATTGCAGCACCAGGAGTTCAAAGGGCAAGGGGCAGAACAGTAGGTTCCTATCCAACCTTTCCATACTCTATTCTCTGTTGCTCTTTCCCTAATGGAAGGACAAAGTATGGTCACCTCACACCTCAGCTAACAGAACACTACCACAGTTTAACAGATTGAGCAGCCTACCCAAGATGTACATTGAAGGAGATGAACAGAGGGGCTTACTAATGGAGGAGATTTACCCATGGCCATTGTACAAGTTAAAAATAAAGTTGCATATATGAACATTGCTTAATGCATATATTTTATTGCTTTTTCTATTGGAAAAGGGGGTCAATGTTCTGGAGTGAAACATGCTTAGGTTATTATAATCTTAAAAATTACCAACTGCTTTCTTTTATTTCCCATGAAAAATACATGTTGTAAGAACAGGGGATTTTATACATAAGCACACAACTTTAGTTAAAAGCATTTCATGTTAACTGAGCATTACAGATTGTTTTTTTACAGGTTGCTTTAACTAAACATTCCATATTTCTGCCAAAACAGAATAAATAATTTGTAAATAATATTGACTTGAAAAGACTATTTTCTCTTCTGCTTTGCGATAATAAATGCACTTTCCAAACCTTTCATTTGTAGTTAACGAGACAAAATAGTTCTCTAAAGCATCCAGTACATCAAAGAGGTTCAAAATTTAGTGGAAAGTGCACAATTTCAGCCTCAAATGGACAATGCACCCTAATACTTGATATTGTGTGTGCACTCATTTTCAAGGTTCTTCAAAATACAATGGTATGTTTGTACTAACCAATAAGGGGGTCATTCTGTAAAGTCTGAATTGTACTATAAAGGTCCGAATTCACCAGCTAAAGACAGTGGCAATAGACAGCTACTGTCGCAGTCACGACTTTATAATGAGAATTTTGTCACTGTCGCGAATTTACAAAGGAAATGTTAAAGCTGGAACTTTAAAAAAATTGACACGGTCTCAACTTTATAATGGGAGAATTGTCGCAGTCGCGGCTTTATGATGGGAACTCGATGTCTGCGAATTCGAAAGTCGAATTCTCACTTTAAAGAATGATCCCCTTAATGAAGGGTTGTCTATCTTGTTGTACTTTGTTCTGCACTTGCTGTACCTACTTCCTAACAACAGCAGTTGATCAATGTAAGATACCTTTATAATGAGTGATTCTCAATGGAAACTTTCTTTCTGGTACCAAATAAAATAAGATCATCCTAATATAGTCATGACTCCTTCCATGATCTGAAGTCATATGTGTGATAATGAAATAAATATAAGCTTGTTTTAGTATCACAAGAGTTTATTGAGTTTGTTTGGTTTGGTACATATATGGTTGCGAGAATCTGGTCAGTTACAACATGATGACTAAATGGCAGTGATATAAATGGTGACCAGTAGATACTAAGAAATGTATGGATTTTCTAAGAGATATGAACACTTTGTTCACAAACAATCTGCTGAATCCATCTGAAAACCCAAAGCCAATAGACTGGGAATTGTCTTTGCTCCTAGAAGGAATACAGACATGGTGATGAATATCAGGGAGGGGGGAGGGTTATATATTACAAAATATTCTTTACCTCTATCCTTCTCTCCCTCTTTGGTCCTGGCTACACCAACTGTAATTGCTGTATTTTATTATTTTATACACAAATCAATTTTTATTCTAATGGCTGACATCATTCCTAGTTAATTAAATATATCTCTTGCTCACTAATGTCAAAAAGAATGACAAAAGGCTATTTATAATTTCTGCAATCAATGCCCTCCATACAAACAGTAACCCAAGTTATTATACTGGCCTAATTGTCATTTCATGATACACAGCCGGTTTCACTGTTATTTTTATACACTGTAATTCAAGCAAACAAATACTCCAGAGGTATGCACTTAAAGGGATTCTCCTGCCTTTGATATAAAGCAATATATAGCTTTGAACTGTTAAAAGGAGACCTATGGCAGGTATACAATACTAGATTTAAAAAGAATGGATACATTTTTAAATATATATGTATATTTTTATTTATAAATCGCCACAGGGTTACGCAGCGCTGTACAGTCCAACAATACAATTATAATACAGACAAGGGAAAAGTGCTAAACAAAGAACAAGTGAAGTAAATTACAAGCATATAATCAAGAAAATACAT
>JAKJJM010034238.1:0-29049 GCA_021901965.1 Pipa carvalhoi
TATCCAGCTTCAGATGAAACAACTACTGGGATGAATGGGTTCACACTAAGGTATAGTACAACATATGTAAAGATGTAATCTGACTATAGTTCTCCTTTAATGTGGATTTGCCACACTGCATACAAATTTGCAATTTCCGCTTTTATCCGCTTTAATAAAAGCTTTTTCTTCTAAATGGAAAGTAATTAATGGGGTCATTTTTAAAAAGTACAAGTTGCTTTCTACTTACAGTTATCCATTTTTCTGCCTTCAACATCAATGATTTTATGATTTTATGATTGGCACATTCGTTTATTTTGTATAGAAACAAGTTGAGTTGCAAGAAATGGAAAACAGTAATGTTGAATTAAACATAATATAAATTCCGGAAAATGTTCTGAAGAATGAAAATGTTTTTAAATGCGTTTTTCCTACTTGAAAAATACGGGACGTGTTGTTTCAAGTCTTTGGTGTCCTAAAATTATTCAGGTACATAAAAGAGATACAACAAACTCTAGAAAATTAATTTGAACAGAATTCAAGTCTGAAACAGATTTCTTTTTGCAGAAATGTATGATATTGCAGCCAAGAGCTTTTATGTTCATTAAAATTTGACCTCATTTTATAAACTCCTCAAACCTAACAGTCTGTATTAATTTTGTGGTAAGGAAAAATAATCCAACATAAAAAAAAATGATTCTCTCGTCGTCGTCTAAAGAAAGATTTCGTCTTGGTAAGTGGGCTCAATGGAACAATTTGGAAGAATATTTTCTTGTGGTTTTCCGTGTATTAATAGAAAAGAATTAATCTAGGGGAAGTTATAGAGCAGGCGTACTCATGCTGAGACCCTACAGCAGTCGGTATAAACATTCATTTGTAACCTCAACCAAAGGGTTTATTCATTAAAGTCAAATTTGATTGTTGAAATTAATTTGTTTCACTCCACAAATTCGCTACTCCTTATCCACTAAGCAGGAGATTCCCATAGTGAAGGAGGGAGCGGCATCAGACACGAGTTTTTGCGTAGTGCAGCGCAGTGCAGTCGGTCGAACAGTACTAGGATGCAGAGTCGTACATAACGATGCAAATTCGATCGGGAAGTCTTTCCCAGAATGTGAGTGTTTTAGAGTGGTCGTGTTAGTCCACAGACGCAAAAAAAGATGAGTATTGCGATACTTGGTGATACCTTTTTTATTGGACTAACGGTCAGTTTAAATAGACAAGCTTTCCAGAGTTCTAATCTCTCTTCATCAGGTATCAGGAGTATTGATTTTGGGATTTTGGTAAATGATGCTAGGATAAACAAAAACTTGCAAAGAAAAATAAAAAACAGTAATGATTTTTACCAGTTTTGGTATGACAGTGTTGGTTTTTGGCGCAAATTTGATCTGATTTTACAATTTGCACCTGCTCCATAAGAATTTAAGGTTGTCCCCAGGTCGGGAATGCTAAATAATGTTCAGTGGAATTGCTCTAAAAATAATTATTAAGTGTCAATATGGTCAGATTGGAAAACAAAATCACAGAGAAAAAATCCAGCCGTAACAGCAATTTATAGCAGACAAAGCAGCTGATGGTCAGAATGGGCCAAGGAACACCTAGGAGATTGGAACACGTTCAGATTTGCAGGCAGATGTGATCAGAGTCGGACAGGCCCACTAGAGCAGCAGAGGATCATCCAGTGGGCCCCAGTATTAAGGGGACCCTTGTCTAGTGCCAAGAGCTATCTTTTCTAACATTTGCAGGTCCCTAGCTACCTCTCATTACACTAACGCTTGGGCAGTTGGCTCTTTTGTAAAGTCCTACCAGTGTGATTATTTGTTATGAATAGTTCTGGTTACATGAAAACTTTTTCTAACAGTCTGTGGCCCCTGGCAATCAGCTTCTTTGGTGGGCCCAGTAATCCTCAGTACGACACTGAATGCGATAGAGGATAGCTCAGTGCAAAGCCTCTCATGCTAGCATCACTTTAAACCAATATACGTCAGTGACGTTCCCTTATTCAAATCACCTGCGTAATCTGTTTCTTCATTTCTTTTGCAATTTCTTAGTCGTTTATGCTGTAGATCTAATCCATTGCATGTCTTGGATTATTATTCATCTCCATTCGCCCTTGCCTACGCTTTCCTTTTGTGTCTGGTTATGGTGTGTTGCACCTACCCTCTGACTATTGACTTTGCATTCCCTTTGTCCTTGTCCATTTGACCTGCAACCTGCTGCATGTTTAGACCACTGCATATACTAGCCATAGTACAGATGGCTACTTTTCCACTGAAAAATCCAATCCGAAAAATCAGAAAGCAAAACTGGGGCGAGAAACCCGCGGGATCATCTCATGGGATCATCTCATGGGGGAAATCTCGAGGGAATTCTTGTCAGAATAAACTCGAAAAGACAAAATGGAGTCTTTTCGAATTTATTACATTTCGCCCCCATATGAGGTTTTATTGTTTTCATGCTATTAGAAATATTTCAGTGCAGATTTTATTTTTTTTCATTTATTGTTTTACAGGTTCCATTGTTCACCTCTGCAATAAAGAAAAATGACATGGTAGATAATGCTTTGAATGAAGGCCTCGGATCTCACAAATGAAACAGGATGCGGTAATCTCGTGGGTTTGACTCTCCTCGGTGCACCACTCCAGAATCACAAAGCTCATTACGGCGAGGCTTTCTCCTTCTTATGAACTGTCATTCTCGCTGAAGAAATCTCGTATGTCCTAATCTAATGGGAAAAGAGGGGAAATGATTCTTGAGTAGATATGGCATTTTACAGAATGCTTCTGGCACCGGCCCAAATTGCTAAATACTACTTCTCTCCCAGGGGACTAAGGGTGGGTGGATCCACCCTTGCATTTCAGCTTTTTTTTTCCACTGTGGTTAGTCCGCATAGACATAAAACTCTTCTAGTAATCTGTTTTCAATTTGCATTGTTTAAAGTGTTCTTATTAAAGGTTTGACAGAGTTGTACAACGTAAAGAACTTTTTTTTTTTCATTTTTGCCATCTACGTGCATGATTACTTTTATCATTTCATTGTACTTCTGCTGCAGGGAAAAGAGTAAGGAAAATAAAAGTGTGAATTCACCAGGCGTAGTGAATTCACATCCATTCACTTTTTACGTTCTGGGGTAAGCATCAGAGCCTGTCGCAGTAACGAATTTGACAAGGAGGATTTTGTCGCAATCGCCAATTTTACTTCGCCAGATTGAAGTTGCAAATCAAGGCGCTAATAGCAGGGCTTCTGCTGTCCAACTGACTACATCACCCTACGCAAGCAATGGTTACTGACGCAGTCGCGTCTACACTACAAGAATCCTCTGTTAAGTGAGGAGTAGAGAATCAGAGCATAGCAACCCATAGTGATGACAATTCACAGTCGAATTCTCACTTTGAGGAATACGCTCCTGTGTCTCTGGGGTTATACAGTTTAACATATATCTGTATGTGTTGTTATGGCTGCGGAGACAATTTAAGCTGCCTGATTATGTTTATGATCATAACAAAGGTAAATATTCTAATTCACTTCAAATGGGGTCTACTAATTTTATTCTCGATTTTACATGGTGCTAATTATGTTCAATCAGTAGAAATCCATTCATTCATTATTGACTTATAGACGAGATGGCTGTAAGAGGGAGATGGTTTTACTTAAGCGTCGTCAAAATTCTACTAGAGTTTTAGTTGCAAAAAATGCATTTATGAATGATATACAAAATCGTTAAGAGATTCAGGTGGTGCTACATCTTCCCATAAGAAACTCAGGGTCAAATTTGTGGGCCTAATCTAAGAAACCTGTATTTTCTTTTGATATTGGCTCGTCCAAAGTTGTAACAGATCAGTCACTCTCAGTTGCCCTCCCAGTTTACTGTATTACAGCACAATGACCAAGATGGTGCATAGTGCAAAAAACAGGTAAAAGCAAATAGCAAAATATGGCCTTCCTGGTGCTTGTAAGAGATTCTAAAGATGTTTATAATGACTTCTATAGAGAATTATTGACTTACACTTTATACAACGATATATAGTTCAGTGAAAACACATGTATAGTAGACTAGGCCATTGTAAGGTCTTCTCTAGTATTGACCCTGTTCAATGACATACACTTAAAATATCCTTCTCCCTTTACAAAAGGGAATATTGATTGTGCTACATGTGCAGTTTCCAGAAAGCTGGGAGAGTCAATTTTCCTTTGCACTCTCTTACAGTTAGGATGAAATGGAAAGGGGGAATTGCTTCCCTAAGCTTAATTTTAAAAAATGTCATGTAACAATTATTAATAATGCATATACCAGTCAATAGGATGGCATGCCTTCCTATATTTTTGTGTATTGTGTTTTAGAATGTGCCCAACCTCTAGTAGATGTGCTTTGCAATCAGTAGGCTTATCATCAAGCTACTAATATTGCTACCTGGCCTGTGAGATGGATTTCACTGTTGCTTTTGTTACATTGGGAAGAGAAGTGGAAAATAAATGAAGATCAGAGAGTTTAATGGGACCAGAGAGAAACAGAGGAGGGGTGGGGGTTGGCAGGGTGTTAAGATGGAGGATCTTTAGAGCTGATGGATGGGATATATCTTGACAGGCTCAGCTGAATAATGTTATCAGCAGCACTTTCCCTTAAGTAGTTGGGTTTGCAGAACCACTGGGGAGTGGAGAGTGAGAGAGCAAACAGAGACAAATAAAGAAGATGAATGAGAATCCAGAGAAAGTAGAGCATGGATGTATTGGTGGACAAAGAAGAAAGTCGATTTAAACTTTAAGGGTCATATTTACTAATGCAAGAAATTAATCAAAAAGAATTCAACCTCAGTCGCATTCATTCTTTCGCACATTTCAACTATTTTGTCTATTTTTCTATCTTTTATTCCCGTGTCGCCCTATTTTTAAAAAAAAGACCAGTAACACCAAACAAAAAAACTTCCTATATGGATTAGCATGGCAGCTATTTAAAGAAGAACTAATGAAATGCTGAAAGTACAGGGTCTGTCAGCCTGAACCACTATATTATGAAGCAGCAAATCAGTACCTTATATTCGGCATATAGTATACAGTGCTAGTATCTCACGGCTGCCATGTTGGATCCTTAATAATATGATAATGAATCCTGACACATCATCACACACAGTGTTTGACTGGCTGGGGAATGTCACATGGTCCATTAAATTGCGAATATTAATTAGGCATACACTCTGGTTTTCACACATGCTCTGTAAGAAGCCAATGCCCTGGACACCAGCTTTCTCAGCAAGGGGTAGAGCTAAATTGCTACAATGGCTGCCATGTACTTGTGAATAATGCATGCTGAAGAAGCAGAAATAATAAAGTAGGAAGCTTAGAAGTGAAAGACTGTGGGTATATTGTGTTTTTGGCATGAAGGAAAAATAAATGAATGTGATTTTTTAGGAGATTTTATTTCTTCTTTAAAAAACACTTGTGAAAATTTCACCTTGAAGCTGAATTCATGAGTTGTATTCCTGTTCCTTTCCTCTTTACTTATAGCAGCAGTAAGCGCCCCAGAGAAACCCAGTTTTTAAAGCTAAAAAGTTAAATATCTTACTTTCGACACAATTTAGAATGTTTGGAAACACAGATTGTATAAATAGAGTATTTTTTAGGCATTTGAGACATTTTGAATTTTTTTGTGTTAGAGTCTCTTTTAGAGCAAATTTATAATATGGCTTTTTAAAGTAAGTTTTCAATTTGAAAAGGTTTTGGATCTACCCTATACTCTTTCTTTAAATTCAATTAAATTGAACTGTTGCCATTCATGACAAGGGAATTAACCATAATTTTCTCTGGTACAGTTGTAAGGTGTAGCTCTCAAAAATGCATCAAAATTGCATTAGTATGTGGTGAGATTGTGTGTCAACAACAGGAAAAATTGTTTCCGTTGTCGGAAATAGCTGAGAAATAGGGGGAAAAATTGGCAGAAACAAATCTCAAAGGTTTAATCAGTCATTTCTAGCCATAGTTCATATTAAGATATAAAGGTTTGCACAAGGAAGGGATCTAGTTAAATATATGTATGCACATTTTCTGAACCAGGAAAGCATAGAATAAAATAGCATAGGGAGGATGTGTCAGTTTATATCTAATTTTAGAAACATTTTTAATCAGAAAATTATTTGTAAACTGTAGAATTGCCAGGTAAGTTTGTGTTAAATGACAAAGAACCAGAAAAGACCAGAAATTCTGCATTTGTTTATTTTTTACTGAATGTTCCTTTCAAATTTTAGAATATTTGTTTAAAAATGTTTTTTTAATTTCAGTTAAAGAAAATTAAAAAAAAAAAAACCCACAACTTACACTTTTTTTTTTTCCATATTCCGAGGAATCTTTGGAATGTTTTTCTTTTTAATTTTTGCCACTTCATTATTGCTTGGGAACTAATGGTTTACACCAGACCAGGAATGGTGTACAGTTTTTATTGAAATGAAATTGAATAAAGTTGAATACATGGAGCACTTCTCTCATGTCTGATATATAATTGTATTAATAAATTGTTCAGTGCTGCATAACCTAGTCACACTTTATAAATAAAAATATACATACATACAGTGGCAAATTATATATTTTTCTCTTGAATTTTGTAATGTTAGAAAGAATCTTACAGCCTCCCTATGGTTTTATTAAAAAAAAAATCATGAACACAATTAAATTGCAGACTATGTTCATATGTGCGGCAGGTAGCTGAGGAATTGTTTAGGCAGGGATTTATTTTTACTTTGTAGTTATACCAGCTGCTGTGCTGTGACTGACATCAAGTAAATAGAAATAATGGGCAGAATTGCTTGTTATAGAAGCGCTTCCTAGTTTCCATATCACGCTTAGTGAAAATGTCATAATAAATACATTAAAAAAATTCTTGGAATTTTTAGTTGGACTGCGGGCGGATTATTTCCGCACGTACTTTCTAATAATTTAGGCTCTGTACAAATCTTTCCTTGTAGAGCGCTAATTATCTGTTATACTTACGTGTTGAGAGCTAGATCCTATTAATATGATGATGTCATTCTTAAAAGCACGAGGGTGTTGCTTGACTAATGATTAGAAAAGATAATAGGAAGACTGCATTTCTTCACTTTTCATTATGCTGTTCTCAGTGGCTTTACTGCTGATGCAATAAGTCAAGTAGTGGGTAACATACATAGTAACATAGTAACGTATAAGGCTGAAAATAAGACACAAGTCCATCCAGTTCAGCCTATTTTCCTGCAATGTTGATCCAGAGCAGTGGTTCTTAACCGGGGTTTGATCGAACCCCAGGGGTTCGGTGCAGCCTCCACCACAGAGGTCAAGACACACCTGACTCATTATGTAAATTCATTCACCCACTAAAGAAGGGTTCGGTGAATGTCTTCGAAGGGTTCAGTGAACGTCTTCGAAGGGTTCGGTGGGTTCAGTACCGCAAACAAGGTTAAGAACCACTGATCTAGAGGAAGGCAAAATACCCATGAGGCCAGAGCCAATTATTCTCATATTAGGGAAAAGATTCCTTCATGACTCCAAGTGGGTAATTTGGTGTAATATGTACAGATAGGACTTTCTGATTGTTTGAGGGCGTAGGATGTATGGAGAGGGCATATGGTTTCCTTTAATGGACAGCTCTGTCACATGACCATCATAGTTTTACTATAGATAAGGACTAGGAGAAAAGCCTTTTGCACAATTGTACACAAGGCACGGGAAGTGTCATGGATCTGCCTTTGGTCCTCTGCCTGGCTTTGGGCTTGCAGCCTGCTACTCCATTCACTGAACACACAGACAGTGGGAATTGTGGGTCAGAATATAGCAGTGTTCTAGCTATCTGCTGGGCTGGTGCTGAATTGACTGGCCTCGTCTTGTAGTGAGTCAGTACAGGTGCTGCCTGTTAGTTAATCTTCAGCTTGTATAAGGTCTTTCCCTTGGTCTATTCCCTGTCCAAGCTCCCAAGCTGGTCTCAGTGAACCTGTTTCTTTCCAAAGCCTTATCTTCTTCTGTTTTCCTGTGTACTGATTGCTGCCTGCTTGTGACCTTGCTGTCTGCCTCGGTTCCTGTCCTCCTATATTCATGTTTCTGTGTTTGTTATTAAGAATCCCTTTCTTGCCTTGTCTCTTGTTTGCCTGATTCTGTCTGTCCGGTTCCCTTATCCCCCACTGGCTTAATAGCTAATGTTGTGCCCTGCAAGGAGAGGGAGGGAAAAAAACAGTGGTTTCTCCAAGCAGAAAGCTGAAGCCAAGGGAAATGGGTTATTTTTTTTTTTATTTTATCTTGATGCCCCTGGCTCTGCCTTCTGCCTACCAGAACCAAAGTAAACATTTATATACTGTGGCAGAAGGTGACAGCCTGTAGTGCCAACACTGTCTACATATAATTAGGTAGTATTAACTACCAAGACCAGTGCGCAGTTTTGTGCCCCTGCCATCGAGGGTGTTGCAGGGGATTACCCTACATTAGGGGACCCAGATGGTTGCAAGTGAACAGCAGGAGCTACTGCCAAGGTGGTCCCAGGTTTCCTAGCTTCCCATCTCTATAAAAAAGACATAGTTCACTTTTAACTCAATGGGCCAGTAACACCGAAAAAAGCAAATTGTTATTTGTATTGGCAAGGCAGTTATTCGTATGCAGCACTTTCTTTAAAGTTGAATTCCTGGTTTTTATTGGCTTTTGCTTGCTCTCTGTACTGGTTGCTGGGGCTTCTGCATCTGTATTATCTAATGTTCCATAGGAAACACTAGGGGGTTATTCTCTAAAGTCCAAATTGTCGTGTAAAGGTGTGAATTCGCCAGTTAAAGACAGTCACAATAGACTGCTGCTGTCGCAGTCGCGACTTTATAATGGGAGAATTGTCGCAGTCGTGGATTTGCTATGGGAATCCGCTGTTTGCAAATTCAACAGTCGAATTCTCACTTTAGAGAATAACCCCCTAAGACTACGTGGGGGGCTTTATTTACTTAAACAGATAAAAGATGGCTTCAACCACAAGGAAGAGAAACTCAAAATAATACAAATATGGAATTCAGCTTCAAAGAGAAATATTTTTAAAGGTACTGTGTAGGCATAACTGCCATGCTACTCCAAACTTGATTTTTTTTTTTTTTTTTTTTGCTGGTGTTAGTGGTCCTTTAAAATAGAGGGCAGAAACAGCGCACGAAGCTGCAGCAATTCCAGTAGCCGGATATTAATGTGTTAGGGAGGAGGATTGAGGAAAGCACAGGTCAAAGACCTAAGAAAATTATATTTGCCCCATTCCTGAAACTAACAATGAAGCAATTACCGTATCTGGTCCTGTTTCCATTTACTTTTTGAAGTACAGTTGATAAAGAACAGAAATATATCTCTGCAGCATTCCACAAATTGGGAGTAATTTATTGGCTAACAAAAAAGATTCAGCTCTTCTCCAACCTTTAACTTTGTGTATTTGTGCCTTTACATTGATCAGCGTTGGAGAGTATCGCAATCTGTTTCATGTGTTCGTAGATTTAAAACCTTGACTTCAAAGTGAGGTTGTACAGGTGATTGCTGGCGCTTTTACATTTGGTTACTTCTACTGTTGCTTGCTTTCCCACTTGTCAATTTTTATAACCTCGGTAATTACTTTAATAAAACTTATAACCAGCAGCTATTGTGAGTGGCTATAAATATCTCACTTTTGCTATATCTGGGAGCCACATGTTTAAAATTAATTATGGCTGTATTTTATGTATTCTATAGGGTTGCACAGAAACAGAAGATATGTGCACTAAAATCTCCCTGCTGTTTGGTGGAATGGTCTAATACACGGGGAACTAAATAAAAAACACAAGGGTCCAGGTAGCCAAATGAATATTTAGCTGGTAAACATGACCATACTGGAGTATCTTGGGCCTACCAGAGAAGCTAATATCAAGGGACCACCTTTTATTTACAAAAGTTGTATTGTTATTGTGAATAAAAGAACTCATAATAAATGATAGATCAAGATACATTTCTCAGCTGCCCATCTTTTGCTTGGCAAATGCCCACAATAATTTCTGCATCCAGGCCTGGGCCTACCAGTGTTGTGGCTGACCACAGGATCCTCTGTTAGGCCAGTCCAACCCTGCTGGCATTTAAAATAGAGGCCCTGACTTACCTGTAAATCCCTACCAACATCTTAGAACTGTGGAAATAAAAAGATGATCTGCTTTGTATTTCCCCTCTTCCTTTGGTGTAGATTCCTGGTGTAGATGTGCTTTAAAATGGATAATAAAATGGAACATCAAAGGGAATTTAGTGAGTTATGTGTTTTATACATTTTTAGGTTATGTTATGGAGAATTTGCTCTTTGTCTTTGATAGCTATGAATGTAGCAGGACTGACTGTAGGTACAAGATGTTGATATTGTTCTTCAAATCAGTGATTTGTCAACTTGTGACTGTCTTCAGATGTTTCTCAACTACAACTCTCAGTATTTGAAAACATCTGGAATTCTGATAGCTGAATTTTGGCAAACACTAGGAAGCCACATGTTGGAGACTGTTGACTAAAGACCTTTTTGGTACAAAGTAGACAGTCTATGAAGTTGCAGATTCTACATGTGCAAATGAGTATTACATTCAAAGTACAGATCTCAGCCTTTTCTTAAAACTTTTAATTGTTTGCCAATGTACTATTACAACATGACATGAAAGCATCATAATTGTCTTATATTTTTAATAATATTGTTTTAATAATAGTCTAGACGAGTTTGAAGAGGTGTTGATAGAAACATTGCTAGATTAATATTTTTGTATCTGTTAGTATCATATCGAGTTTCCTTCATTTTTATAACTCTACTTATATTCTTGTTATTTCCATAGCCTCCAACCAGTCTGCCACGTTCTCATTAAACAGAGAAAGATATGATGGATTATAATAAGTTCAAATTTTGAAGAAAAAAAAACAAAACACAAAAAGTGAATGAACTCAGCTGTTATTGAATGACAACATGGGCAGTGCGGTGGCTCAGTAGTCAACGCTGCTGCCTTGCAATGCTGAGGCTCTGGGTTTAATTCCACCCTGGACTTCATCTGCATGGAGTTTGTATGTTCTCCCTGTACCTGGGTTTCCTCCTACAATCCAAAAGCATACATCTGTGTATGTGACTAAAACTAGTTTGTAAGCTCCAATGGGGCAGGGACTGAGTTAATGATGAATCTTTGTAAAGTGCTGTGTAATATATCAGCACTATACCAGTCTTATGTACAGTCTTAATAGGTAACACTCTGAATACCATACACTGAAGTAAAATTAAGTAGAAGTGTCATATCTTGTCCACTGAAGCTGGTGGGGTGCCCATAGGGCAGTGGGGAAATAAAGTCAATTTGTTTTGGATTGAATTGATCAACTTTATGCAAAAGTCTGTTGGCCCTTGTCTATAGGCACAGTAGTACAGTAGTAGCCCTTGTGATGTTAACAGTCTGTGCCTATAAAGTTGTGACCTCTGCCTCACCGAACTCTGACCCTGCTAGATGTGCACTACTTAAGGCAAAATAGGTTGACTAAGAGCTTAGGAAATATCTGTCAAATAAATCTAAAGTTGAAGCTAAATAAATATAGAGAAAAGCAATGTTTGACTCTCCTCCATTCAAATAAAATAATCCTACATATATTTTAGGAGCTTCCTCCCAATTAAACTCAACAGCTTATAATACCCTTATTGCTGCAGGGCTGATTATTAATGAGTTCTAAATTGATGAAGAGTACAGTCTCCACTGAGAGGGTTATTCTCTAAAGTGAGAATTCGACTGACGAATTCTCAAACATCAGATTCCCATTATAAAGTCGCAACCGCAACAATTTTTTTAAAGTTACGACTTTGACAACATTTCCATCGTAAAGTCACAACTGCAACAATATTCTCATTATAAAGTTGCGACTGTGACAGTAGCAGTCTATTGCGATTGTCTTTAGTTGGCGAATTCACACCTTTACATGACAATTTGGATTTTAGAGAATAACCCCCTGAATCCTCTGCAGCCCCTCAGTGCACAGATGAACTAGTTTATAATGAGCTGTGTGCCTTGGATAATGCAAAGGTTTTTGGATTGAAAGGGTAGAGTTTCCAAAACAAGCCTTATAGCAGCAGGGAAATCAGTTCAGATTCATACCACAGTTCTAGGCTGAAATCTATGCAGTCTTGCATTTATTATAGTTCATGATAGCATATATTTCTTTAAGACCAAACACTGTACACACTGCAATGCTGGTTTAAAATCAGCACTGCATCATGGGCTTTTTATGTTTGCAGTTTTAAAAGGATTAGATGGCAACTCTACCTACAATATAAAATTTCCAAGCAATTTCTTAAACTAGAAATTCTTTTCTTAAAATTATATCAAACATTCCATGGATTTAATACTATACATGGCAATATTCCAATTAAGGTATCAAGAAGACATTTGAAATATGCGGTGTGTAAGGCTGTAATAAACTCTCTTAAAACTAGCATTAGGCATATTTCATTAGACATTTTTAAAGGTAATGTTTTCATTTATATTAAAATATTCTGAAGGTATAGCTGGTTAATGGGATGCATGGTTTTGGTAGCTTATTTATTTTCTTTTTGTTTATAACAAAGAGTTTAACATCATGCTTTTGAAGCTGAATACCTGTAAAATAAGATAAATAGATTATTCTCTTAAACCTTTGGGGCATTGTGCTCGAGGGATTATATTATATTTATTATCTGGTCAGCATATTTTACCTTGTAATGAAACCATATGCTTGATTTGTTTGACAGGTGTAAGTTGACTTGCTAGTCATCCTATTTTGCCTAAGTCCCCCAGAGATTTAACTGGGCATGCTCAGAAGTGTACAGTGCCTTAGGCATAGGTGGGGGGGACTAAAAATCACAAAATGGATTCTCTGTACTATTTGCCCTGCCTGACATATAAAGAATGATATCTGCTAGGTAATTATGTGATAGAATTTTCCAAATATATAGATATACCTGCAACTTGCTGTCTTATTATCTTTTAGTTGAATACCAGTATTTATTTACAGCTGAATGTTATAAAGGCATCCTTTATTTATTTGTTTTCTACTGGTTGAATATCCATTTTAGAAGCCTAGGATTTCCTGCCGGCTTTCGGTTGTATTGTTAGTTCAGGTGCAGAACCCTTTAAATGACTTAGCATTTTCATTCTTTCAGTGAGGGACTTGAGATCTGTGACATTCTGTAAACATTCAGTGAAAGTTGACTGGAAGATCATCTGTGTTGTGTGTATATTTGTTGTTCCACCTGAGTGCTTATTAATCTTATGCCTCCACTTCTCATTCATACTGTCAAGTTGTTGAAAGGGCATCCCTATAACAACAATCAAGCCCGTATGTATATAAGAATAGATTGTATCTCTGCAGAAGAGGATACTTTAGTTAGCTATAATGATAGGTAGAACGCGGTAAATAACAATTGCTCCTATTATAATTTTCTTTGATGCAGAGGTGGAATGATTGGAATTTAACTCTTTTTTTGGTGTAACCTTTTGACTAGGTTAGAACTGTGAAAAGCTTGTAGCGAGTCTGTCATCAGAAGCTTGAAGTCATCTACTCGCAAAGCTTTTGTTTGGAAGAACAATTTTCTTTACCGGTAAACCCTCCTCCCATGGTTCATTCTTATATTATCAACGCATCTATTCTATAGACCCAACCTCCCTGCAAAACTGATAAGTAAATTAATTCTGCTGGGAACAAAATGTAAAAAAAAATAATAATATTTTGAAAAAAAATATCTAAGGATAAAAATTTGCAATGCCTGAAGGTGGTCCTTGCACTCAGACACTTACCATCATCTCTTCAGAAATTGTTAAAGGGAATGACCTTGGAATAATAAGATGTAAGACCAAAGACCACTTCTTCAGAATGCCACCACTGAGCCCAGCCACTCCTGGTAATAACTTTAGCACAATTAGGGGCCTTGGACGTCTTGCTGCTGAAGAAGCTGGAATCCAACAACTGCAGTGAGGATGGTGACCTACTGGCTGGGACAAAGCATCGGTGTAGACAGGAAAAGCCCAGATTAAACAGTAAAAGCAAGTTTAAGATTGACTGGCACAAGGAAGAATTCAGACAAGTCAAAGATACTAAACGGCAACAACAGCAACATCAGTACCAGTAGATAGTAACACAGAGAGCAGGCAAGGGAATATGCCATTGCAAAGTGAGATTACATATCACATAATTCACCTCTCCTGTAAATTACATGGATATTATAAGTTAGCCTGAGTTTCATGACCCAAGGCTAAGTCAGACTAATCAGGGGTGGCCTAACTCTTTGTTACCAATTTGAAAAGTAATGTTTAAATTACCATGAGCGGAATTTATAAAATGACAAGCAAAAGAACATTCCTAATAGCTGTAAAACATTCCATAATTATAAAGCTGAGAAGGAAGCCGTGGCAAAATAAATTTCCTGGGCTTTATGCTGGTTTCATATGTGTGTGCGTAAGTGCCTACTACTCTGCTTGTCTCTCTTATGCACCGTGACATCTCAAACCACTCTGTAAGGGGCAAGGGGAACTGAAGGCCAAAGCCCGCAGCCAAATCTTTCTAGGAGGCCCAGAAGTTTCTAGTTTTATGCCTCAACAGTAAGGAAACCACTTTAAAAATGGCTCCAACGCTATGTTTGTCCATGGAATCCAATGTGCAAGGAACCCTTTTAAAGTCCTTATTAACTTATGAAAAAGTATCTGAGGTAATTTTCCAGTTGTTGCTTTTCCTTAAAGCTTGATGAACTAAGGAGTATGTGGAAATGTAATTTCCCTTATGGATTTGTTGCAGTCAAACAAGAGTAAAATAGAAATTCAAATAAACAGAAGATGGAAAAAAAAATTAAAATTCAGGGATCACGTGTGGGGATTTTATCAGTGCCTCGGCAGCAATGAATGAACTTCATAAGAATGAGCACATAAGAATGCATGTAATGTCCCTGCACAAATTCATATGAGCTAATAAAGCATGTATGTGATGTTCCTGTACAAATTCATATGAGCTAATAAAGTGTGCATGTGAAATCCTTCACAAACTTCAAATGAGCACGATCAGAAACAAGTATAGGATGTTCCTGCACAAATTCATAGGAGCAGGAACAGAGAAATGCATGTGATGTTTCTGCACAAATTCATTTCAGCAACCACAAAGGCATGCATGCGAAGTTTCTGCACAATTTCATATGAGCAAACATAGAGGTATGCATGCAATGTTCCTGCACATAAATATGCATGGAGGTAGGCATGCGATGTTCCTGCACATAAATATGCATGGAGGTAGGCATGCGATGTTCCTGCACATAAATATGCATACCTCCATGCGATGTTAGTTTGATGTTGTTACCATACCACCATAATATTATTACTAATAGTGTGCTGTTGGGAATTATAGATCATGGTAATATTGCAGCTCTGCATATAAACATTTTCTTCATATTAGAACACATACCCCCATTATTACTTACTTTTGCCAAACTGCCAAAATAACCACCCCATGTTGTTCATCACCCTGATACATTTATGAGTTATTCAGTCCATTCAGGAATGTAGTAGAGTTTTACAGCATGACTTCTATTGCTGAAATTGGTTTGTATATAATTCAGCGGGCACAGGCGGAATGTGACTTGCCTTGAGCAGAGTACATTATTCATTTGAGAATTTCCCGGTGTCTGGAGAAGGAGCCAGAATTCCCAGAGGCTTGCTTGTACGTTTCTAAACTCCAGGTTGTTAGAAAACAAAATTCAAAAGTTTGGCAACAAAGTGTTTTAAGGTTTTAATTAAACCATCCTAGCCGTACCCTCCCTTAATAAACGCATCAGAGACATATGTATTATATTGGTGTTCCCTAATTGGGCAGGGGGTATTGAAATATTTATTGAAAACTGTAGCTAAATTATTTTAGCCAAGCAAGGTCTTTCATGTTATTAAACCTTGATTATCATTCTATGGGTCCCACAAATAGGGAAGACATGGGACAGACATGTGGAATAGCAGTATCTTCTGTATCTTACCACTGTTAGATAATTTCACCTGAGAAACATTTTCACATGCACCAAATACGCTGCAGTTTTTTAAGTTGTGACTTTCAATGTATCACTTTTGACCTGGGTTAAACCATTATCTTCTATACATGAGTTGTGAGATTGAAATCAGAAAATGTTGGCAAAACGTTTCAAGAAACCAAAATCCTTTTCCCCTTTTCCCATGTTTTTCAGTATGTATATTTGGAGGGATTTTGTGTACATGGTTGAAACATTAACAAATATATATATATATGTTAAAAAAAATTAGCAAATGAAGAAGAGAAATTTCAAACTTTAGTAAATATTCCTCATTTACACATGGGAAATAAAAAGATATTATGGACTTCATCCTGATTCACTACAAAGGGTCGTTATGATGTAAAGAGACAATGCAGCTTCTGCTGTGGCTTTCATGTATAGCCTAATGCCTCTAATATTGTGAATTTCCAGTGTGTTGCACTGACCTAGCAGTTTTGGTTCATGTGGGAGTAATCAAATAACCTAATTAAGGAGGAATATTGGTTACTCAGCAGTCAGAGGCAAGATGAATTGTCTTGCAACAAGAATATTGGTGATGGCAGGAGAAATTTATTGCTCTCCACCATATGCTTCTATGGTAAGAAATATGAGGTCACTAAATACAACAGGCCAGAGAAAACGCCACATTTATTTATATTTGTCTTATTTAAATTGTTTTACAAAACAGAGTTTGCTTTTGTTTTATAAAGAATAGGTCTTTTCTTCCTTGACATGATGCTGACCAGGTAGTCACCGCAGTATAAATAAAATAATTTTGCAGAATTGACTACAGGTCATATAATATTTTATCTGACTAAATAGAAGCCATATGTCCTTACCTCCCTCTTCATCAGCTTTGCATTTACACAATATGGAACCCAATCCCCACGTCCAGAGTCAGACTGAAGAATCCTCTGCTGGGCCCATGGAGGTAGATGTTTATTAATCCTCCCTCTTTTACCACCCTCGAAGTGGCAAGCGGCATCGCTGTAAACTACTTTTGTGCCCCATGCTTGCTGTTCTGTGCTTCGCTGCTGCATTAAAATGTATTTATTTAACAGTGACAATTAGATGGGAAAATAACTATTGTAGACTTGAATGTTATTAAACAGTCCTGCCTATGATGATATAGTACGGCTATATAGCATCATAGCTATCCACTTCATTAATGCTTCATTAGAGGGAAAAGATTTGTTTGAGCGTGCTCAGACATGGGCAGTGCCCTTAAGCACAGACGGGTGGAGAAACTAACTTGGAAAATGGATTCCATATACCAAATTCCTGCCTGACGTAAAGAAATTATGTGCAATAAAATTATATTCTATTGCTATTCTAAAGTAGCCTAATCTATACAGGGGCATTTTTACTGACCTTTTAGCGTCCCTTTGAGTTAGGCTACTGAAAGATATTCTCTAGAAGCCCGGGGCTTAATCTTCTTTGAAAGAGAAAGAGCAAGATGTGAAATGTATAGATAGTAAGATTTTTCTATTTGACAAATGGACATAAAAATAATTGTGAAATTTATGAAATTCCTCTACCAAGGATTAGTAAAAAAAAAAAATCTAATCATCTATCAGTTCCTTTTATGTGTGCCTCCAAACAGCTTATTTATTTCTAAGCATATTTCCCTTTAGGCTTCCCTTTTTACCATTTGATTTAGGAAGTGTGAAATAACTTTGTTTCTGATTGACAGCTCTTCCCACTTGTCATTATGGAATGGTAAATACACTGCATTTTCTATATATTTTAGAAAGAGTGTCAGGGATTTTCCATGATTTGATACCATCAAAAAAACAGGTAAAAACTCACTGAGAATAACCCTCTGGCTTTTTCAAAACAATATTCAGGCTGTATGACTGTAACAAGGATGAAATAGGGGAAATAAAGAATTGGAGATTTCTCTAGGGTGTTCATGTCAAAATGCTGTGTGTGTATTGCATGCCATGCAAGAAAGCCATCTGGAAGATTGAATAGCATGGCATTAGTTGGAAAAGGAGACATTCCAGTGGAAAATTATAGAACTTCCTAAGATATTAACCAAAAGTGAGTATTTTAAATTTAACTATGGACTGATATCTGTCATTAAAAAGGCTTATATTCTATAGATAATAAACAGAAATCTCAAATTAAACTGTAACAACCACAAGGAAGAGAAACAAACTCAAAATATTTCAAATCAGGAATTCAACTTCATTGATGACATTTTACCAGTTCAGTCTAGGAACAACTGCTATGAAAATCTAAAGAGAATTTTTCTTAGTGATCATTGATGTGATGAAGAAATATCTGTAAAGTGCTGCAGAAGATGGTATTGATTCTGTTATTTATTGTTGAGTTAAATATACCATCCATTCAAGTGTTTTTTATCATCAAGATCTCCTGGTGCCTAGTATTTATATTACTGTATGTCTGTTCCCCCATTCTGTAAATGGGGATTAATCCAGAAATGAAATATTGGGCAATTATACGGAAAATATTTCAGTGAATTCCCCTGATAAAATCTTTATTGTCCACAGGGGTTGGTTCAGTAAGCAAACATGGGGAAGTGGAGAATAGACGTGAATTCGCAGCTCTGTGAGGCTATTCGGACTTTAGTCAATGAGGCTCTGAGCTATGCAAAGTGTTCTGCTATATGTCAGAGTTATAAACATCAAAAAATGGTTCAAATGTAAAATTTGATTAAGAGGAACTGTTCATACATCTGTGTGTGTGTGTGTGACTGAAACTAGATTGTAAGCTCCATGGGGCAGGGACTGAAATGAATGATGAATTTCTGTAAAGCGCTGCGTAATATATCAGCACTATATCGATATAATACCAATTAAAAAAAATTAAATTAAATACATTCATTTTAGAAGTACAGAAGGGATTTCAAACAAGTTGTTCAAAACAAGCTTCCAACAAAAGCCCAATATATAACACATTCTACAGTTATTTATTATTAAAAGAATCCCAGGACTATAAAATCAGCAAAGTAAATTGTTTTATCAAGACGACGCGGTTAAAATTTAATTTTTCCGTTTTGCTGACAGATTACTACAGAATGCATTCTTGTCATTTTTATTTTGTGCCCTGCATGTTGTGATTTGCCCAGTTATACTAGTCTGTGGGAAATATTTAATAAAAACATTTTGTACTCTTTAACAATTAGAATAAAAATGCACCAATAGTAGCACTAGACGTATTCACATGCACAAACTGCACCTTTCCCTTGTCTGTATTATAATTGTATTATATGATTGTACAGCACTGTGTAACCTAGTGGCACTTTATAAATAAAATTATACATACATACATACATTTCAAACTGGGGGTAATGATTGAGAATAGAGGGACATATAATATCATTTTGTCACCAGGAACTCTAGTTTAACCAGGACAATGAAATTATTATTTGAGAAAGGGCTCTTTGCCCAGAAACATGTAATAACACAATAAACCTAGGGGGTTATACTACCTATGTCTCTGTGTTGCTTACTTCACATTTGTTTGTTTATTGGTACCTGGTGGTGGTACAGAAAGAGTAGAGCAAATCTCCACTAAAGCTGCAACAGTCACCCTACCTCCAGGTAATTTCTGTTTGTATGAAATCAATTTATTATACACAAGCCGCAATGACCTATTATATATGCCCTGAAATAATAGTAAGATCAGAACTGGATAAATAATATATGTGGCAATCCATCATGCAGTTGGTATTAACAGTAGTGTTTTCATGGGGGCTCAACAAATGAAAACGCACAGAGAAAATGAATATTCCATCAGTGGAATGTCTCCTTTAACTGGGTGAACCTACTACCACTGAGGTTCCTAGCACTGAGCAGATAGGCCCCTCCCAATAACTAATGTTATTGCTCCAATAACCTCTCTCTATAACTCCTCCTACTGCTCCATAAAACCCCTTCCCATAACTTCTTCCACTGCTCCATATAACCCCTCCCTATAACTCCTCCTACTGCTCCATAAAACCCCTTCCCATAACTTCTTCCACTGCTCCATATAACAACTGCCTATAACTCCTCCTACTGCTCCATAAAACCACTTCCCATAATTTCTTCCACTGCTCCATATAACAACTCCCTATAACTCCTCCTACTGCTCCATAAAACCACTTCCTATAACTTCTCTCACTGCTCCATATACCAACTCCCTATAACTCCTCCTACTGATCCATAAAACCCCTCATCATAACTCCTCCTATAGTTCCATATAACCCTTCCCTATACCTTCTACATCTGGATTAAGCCCTTCTCTAAAACTCCAACTATTGTTCCATATGGCTCCTATCTACAACTTCTCCAGTTGCTCCACATATCCCTTTCTATACATCTTCCTTTTGCTTAACTTTATGTAGTACAAATATACCTGTTTCTCCATACAACCTGAATTTACAGTTGCTTCTGTTTATCCACATGACCTCTATTCTCTTCCTGCTCCATATAAACCGTTAGTGCAACTTCTCCAGTACTGCTATTCATCCTCTCTCTAGAGATTATTCCATTTGCTACAATTACACATTTACAAAAAAAAAAGCATTTCAGAGGAAATGAAGTGAGTGTGCCCAGGGCAAAGGTCACCGATGCAATTGGCATATCATTGTGGGATAGTTAGGTACTCAGTAAACTGGGCTTATTATAGGGGCATGGATCTTTATAGGAAATGATTGATCAATGAGTCTTTTTGTGCCTCAGCTCAAAGGTCATTTGGCAAACGACTTAAACATTTGCGAATTACATGCCATAAATATTTCTACGCTTGGGATCTGCTGCAGCAGTGCCTTCTGGACATTAAAGAAGCCTTTTTGTGTTTAATTATCACTGTAAGATCTGTAATATACTACTGAGCAGAATAGTGCCTTTTAAACAAAGAAAATCAAAAAGGGGAAGCTGTGGAGAAGTTGGGTCTATTTGGAGTTTAGGGAACACAGCTGGTTTGTATATACTGTGAGAAAGATGACCCATCTTTATTCATCCCAACGATGAACATGTTCTTCTACCCATTTCAATTCAAACAATGATTTACTGAAGGACACTCTTCATAAGAGAACAGAATCAGTTTCTCTGTAGAGTGGGCCATATATTAGTTATTCATTGAAACTGGCTGTATAGTCATCTGTTTGAAGGGGGGTCTTATGGAGATGTAGGTAGTGAAAGTTATAGATATTGTATTAGTAGATAAATCTATTCACTCTTAACAAGAAGTCATCACCCTTTGTAACATCAAGTTGTGGTCAAGATATAAACTAATTCCAAACCTTAATCCTTTACTTTGATTGTCAGAAGGTTTGAAAAGATCTTTCAGCCTATCCATTTTACAGGAGGTTGAGAGAGTGGTTGTAATTAACCTTTCTGTAAGATATGACACATACAAAGGAATGTTCAACACCATAATTACCCTACAATGGGGAGTTGTTTGTCAATCATACCTTGTGTAAAGAGAATAACTACAAAAGAAATGTGTTTTTCTAACCTAATTGTATATGAAGTTTGGCAATTATTTTGTAACATAATTTAAGGTCAGCAGATGTGAACTTGAAACTATTTTCCCCAAAATGACTTTTATAGTATAACAAAAATAGTACTTAAACAACACAAATTTGTTTTGTTTCACAAAAACATTATTTTTGAATTATAAAAGAACTAAATATGATTGCCTCCTGTTTGCACATTCATTTCTAAACTTATTTTAGATTGTGAATCCAGGTATTTTCTTCTCTCTCCCTCTAGATGAAAGGGGTTTTGTTACATAGTAACCTAATTTGTCTTGTAAGGGCAGTGGTTCATTGCTTAGCAGTTTTCAGTGCTTAAGTAGTTTATGCAGTGATCATAACAATTCCTATAGAAGCTGAACCCAATAGGGTAATTGGTTAATTTAAAGAGACTAAAAAAATAAACAAATCCATCTAAAACGTGTGCTCCTAGGGAGAACAAGGCAAATTAATTAAACAAAACTTTAGCAGTCCCTCCCCAATTCCACATGCCCATAAGCACCGTTTTATTCCACTTGTAGAGAATGCCAGGCCGTGAAGCATTGACCCACATAGATTATATATATGATACAGCTCTCTATTTGTCCTTTTCCGTTCCAGTTGCAAATTAACTTGCAGTGACCCAAAGGTAGGGAGAGAATTCAGTTGCGAAGATCACAAGAAAAGAAGTAACACAGCTTCCACAGTCATACAGGGTATCACAGCAAAGAGTAAGTCAAGATAAATGTGTGATCCTGCCATCTTCACAGATTATATCAAATGAGTACTGTAAAACAAATATGCATGAGTTCCTATTTAACTAACGCCCCTAAGACCACCATCATAATGTCTTAGTTGACCTATAAACCAAAGAGAAAGACCAAAATCAAAAGGGTTCTTTTAATCCAATACTAAGGAGGAAGATTATTCACCCAGTTCCTATTCTAGAAAGGGATGGGAGGAAAAGACTACATGAGTGGTCACACACTATGAGGTCATTCAGGATTCCTCCTTCCCTATGAGACTCCTATGGTCAGTGATTTATTTGATGGTAATATTATTAAACTACCTTGAATTTATATAGTTTAATTATGGACATTTCAGAAGTCAATCAAAATGTGGGTATATGTTTCTACAAGAAAGTAAAACCACATTAGATAGATCTCAACTTACCTAAAAACTACATACTTTCCAACACTGTTACTCTAGAATCTGGCATTCTTAAGACTAGTTACCTAATTAATGGATTCTGCTAAATTGTCCAGAATTCAACCAATATTTTTAAGGAAATTGTTAGATACATTACTCTCATCAACACAGCTGGTCAATAACTAATCACTATATTGCATTATTCCTTATATAATCTCCTGAAATTCATTCAGAAAAAGCTGGCACACTTCACCGCAGTTCACCAGCATGTCTCTGTATTAATTAATATGTGAATGCCTACACGAAGGGTGGTTAGCACTATACAAATCTATCCTTTCCACTCAATGGGATCACTGTTTAACTTGGACACACCACTGATCTGATGGACAGCAATGTCTCCCTTAACTGTGAAACATTCAACAATCCATCTAGCCTTAAATGGACCACACACAATTCTTCCTTCTTTCTTTTTTAACAAGGAGGCCTTACTTGGGAGAATTAGAATCTTAAGAAATCAACCCGTGAACATAGTTTTGGGAATTAGGGAAGAAAAAAAGTACTATTATATTTATAAGAGGCAAAGTTTCAGATATGCACTGGGAAAATGGAAGTATTAATTTACTATTGACATACAAAACAAATCATTTGCTTGGGGATATACAACACTAACAATATAATGATATGATTTGGTTTATTTAGCATAAAGCGGTAGCAGGAAAGAGATGGGTATAACTTGTATGAACACAAATGGTTGTACATTCCAAAGAAAATAACATATTTGGTCCCTATTGTGTTGTTTCTATTTTCTACTTGTTTATCTTATTAATAGAACTAATTATTACAGGTGTTTTGTCCATTTGTGGCTAATATAATTTCCAGAGTGCAGTTTTTAATTTTGCCGCTCAGATGAGTCCACGGTGACTTGGAAGAATCTCAAAATGAAACAAAATTAGAAACCGAATTGTCTCAATAGAAATAACTGGTGCAAGGAGAGAATACCCAAAAAAGAGAGTTTATTACATCCCCAAAACTGATATCACACCTGTTTATAAATTATCTTGGTAAAATAAGTCTAAATCCTGCTGTTTTATATAGTCTTAGCATCATCTAATGTGCATTTTATAGTAGTTAAACCTTGTCCACACCCTATGATGCTTTCCTGTGGGACAATTCACTTTAAGTAGCTGGCCAATGAATTACTCAATGGGCTTTTATTTGTGGAGAAGCTATTCTATCATTGAAGTCAACAGAGCATAGAACATAGCTTGACAGAATAGCAAGAATACCTTTTTTAAAAGAAAAATATAAAGTTACCTGTTCAAAATGAATGCTGCACTTTTTGTACACAGTTCAGCTCTGATTACAGAGATTGGGACAAAGTTATTAAAAATAGGTTACCTATTCTTACTGCAGATTCTAATTACTGTGAAGTCTTACAAATGTACTTTTTACATCTATCATCCTCTTGGGAGCAAAGGAATTCCCCTGAGACAAAACAAAACAATATGGAGAGAGAGAGAGCATATTAATGAGACACCAACTCTAAAACAGTTTAAGATATTGTGACACTCGTTAGAAAATATATATTTTATTCAGAATTGTTAGCAAAAAAATAAATTATTTTATATATTTATATTTATTTTTTCCTGCTCTGCAATTTCCTGCAGTTCCTAGATGCAGCTAAAAATTGATGCATTGTATGGCTTTGTGTGAATATCTCAGACCTTAACTGTGCTTACGGGGTCTTATTTCATCATAACTATGTAAAAGGTATAAGAACAAAGGAGGCTGGCATTCTGGAACAAAGGAGGCTGGCATTCTGGAACAATGGAGGCTGGCATTCTGGAACAATGGAGGCTGGCATTCTGGAACAAAGGAGGCTGGCATTCTGGAACAAAGGAGGCTGGCATTCTGGAACAATGGAGGCTGGCATTCTGGACCAGAGAAAGCCATAATGAGCACCATAAATAAAACCTTCTCAAAGGAAGAATTAACACTGCAAACTGCTCCATACATGATATACTGTACCTGCCTTTATAGCAAAGGAAAAATGAGTGAAAATCATTCAAATTACTAGAGCAAATCAGTTAAATTATTAGTGCAAATCATTCAAATGCTTACACAAGATAGCTGAGATTCTACACTTTCAGTAATGTCTTAGATCAGTGGTTCTCAACCTTTTTATTGCCGCGACCCCATAGTACAATTCCCTGTGATTTGGCGACCCCCATTCATTTATTATTATTGGGTGACTCCATTCAAAACCTATATTTCCAATGGTTTTAGGCGACCCCTGGCAAATCATCACTCGACCCCGACGGGGTCGCGACCCACAGGTTGAGAACCGTTGTCTTAGATCATTGATTTTCAGCCAGTAGCTGCAATGTTAGCATATCAGCGCCAACGATCAATCCCTCCTTATAAACTGCACCCCCTACACTTAATTTATCACATATCACATAAACATAAGCTAGATAGAATGAATACTTTAGAAGATCCGGTTTATATTGGGCTGCACTGACTAAAATATGGCAAGAGAATGGCTGGATAGAGATGAATAATTCCAGGGTGCTTGTAGTAGTTAACTGCACTTGTCCTGGCATTTTAACACTAGTTTCTGTGCCAGTGTTTGCTTGGGCAGATGTCAATCACTAGTTTGCTATGTGTGCACAAAGCAGTACAGAACATGATCGCTTGCCCTACGGCCATTAAAAACAATGGGACATATTTATTAAAGTGTGAATTGTCCTGTAGATGTGTGAATTGTGACAATTTGGCAATTCTCCAACTTTGGATATTCAGTAAAGTTTGTATTTATGCATCAGATCACATCTTTTCACTGCAAACGTAACAACAATTCGAGTATTCATAGTGTGTTTTAGCGACAATTTGCCTTAGGAATACTGGTGTGAAAAAAAAGATTTGTCTTTGCTAAATAAATACTGGTGAATTGGATGGCTTATGGCAGGGTCCCTTTTTATTCTGGTGATGTTTTACTTAAAGGGTTAAGAAATGGCAACGTGATCTAGGAATTGTCAGCCATTGAATGAATGAATGTAAAAAGAATTCTACATCATGTGATTGTTCATTGGCAACAGTAATGGGAACAAAAATATGAGAAAATGGTGACTTGTCCTTTCTTATGATAATTCATGGCAATTGTTGTCATATGTTGTGAGTTATGTAGAAAAGAGAGTAATTGTAGCATTGTCTTCTTTAAAGAGATCCATGTAAAGATGGAAAGATGTATGTTCTCCTCGCACCTGCGTGGGTTTCCTTCAGGGACTCCAGTTTCCTCCCACATTCCAAAAACATATATCTGTGTCTGTCTGTGCGTGTGACTGAATAGGGAAACTAGATTGTAAGCTCCACGGGGCAGGGACTAGAGTGAATGATGAATCTCTGTAAAACACTACGTAATATATCAGCACTATATAAATGAATAAATACATACATACATCACTTTGTTACAATATACCTACAATACACCACTGCTACAATATACCCACAATACACCACTGCTACAATATACCCACAATACACCACTGCTAAAATTCGCCTGACATGCATGGAAAGTACTATGCAGCAATCAGCAAAAAATGGTTTTACTGCAGAGACTATATGCAGTTTATTCAATATGCACAATTGACTTTACCAATTCACTTTTGTTACATTTATTCACTCCTTGATGAATATGCCCAAAATTATTTTCGAGCTCTCTTCGGTACCTGCTGTCAATACCTTATTCTGGACTGAGCTTCAGATAAGTTTGGTTTTGAATTTTTGGTTCGTATGTTGCATCGCTTTTGTTACTGAATTTTTTTCCTGTTGCGCACCCCCATATATTGAGAAAAACTGCTCTAATCTACTGCAGGAACATTATAGATCTTACAGTTCTGCATTATTTTTATAAGTCTGCTGTAGATTTAGTGAGTGGTGATTAAAACTAAGTTAAGAACACTTTCTTCCCATTCTAATGTTATTTTAAGATTCCATTCTTTCTTATACAGATATAAGTTAAGGGCACGGCTCCAGTTTTGTAGCAAGGATGGAAACCGCTTAACAATTCTAATCAAGTGGTGGAAACATTAAAACAGAGTTAACTGGTCACATATTTCCTCCATCAGATTATTATTTAAAGCGTAGAATGTTCTTGACAGTTTTGCAGTGGGGAATTGCAGGATATTATTAAAGACACAAAAACAGTGGCGGGATAGTTCAGGTACAGTACAAAAGAAATATTTCATTTCTGCCAAAGCCCTGTAAATTAATCCAAGCTGAACCATAAAAGTATGCTACTCGCCATTGTATAGAAAAAAAGGAATTCCACCCACAGAGGTAAATATTCCATCGTTAGGGGAGCTGGCTGGGTGTAATTCATAACAGAGGACTTGAACGCATTTGATTAACAGGAATTTTAAAAGAGCAGTAATGCTTTAAGGGTTGTCCTGTTCTCATAAGGGACTATATCCACACTGCTAAACTACACAGAAGTGACATAAACATATGGACTGGGAGTGGAAGGCACCCAGCAGTATTACCAGCAATTTCCCAGCTGCTGTGCGTACAAGTGATAATTTAGCATTTTGGCCCAATGATAACTTGCACTATGGTTTCCTGCTTTGGACGCCATTTGTCATGTGCCATAGCGTTACTTTGAATGGGTTTTGATTTGACTTTTAGGGTGAAATTTAATAAAATCAAAAACGTTTTTTTTTTAAATCTTTTCCCCCATTTTCCACCGCGAAAATGGCCAAAAAATGGGGGCAAAAAAGTCAAAATTATAATTTTTGACCTTTTTGCTGTGAAAAATGGGCGAAGAGGTCGAAAAAAATAATTTTCGATTATATTAAATTTCGCCATGAGGGCCTTATTCATGAAAATCTAAACAGTTGTGTAAAGGGCCAAATTCACATTTATTTGCCACTTCCAGATCTTTGCATATTCAGCAAACTCTACAGTGGGATGAAACTGAGACCAGTTTGGACACATATGACAGTTGCAAGCTTAAAGAGCTCTTTGCATTACTCTACGTGCACAGGCACAGCTAATTCTCCTATTCATCAAGCATCTGTCACAGTAGCAAATTTGACATGGCATATTGTGTCGCATTTGCCAGTTTTACTTTAAAGTAGATCAAAGTGACGATATTAAGGGGCTGATGGTAGGGCCCCTACTGTCCAACTGACTACACCGCACTCCATAAGAGATGGCTACTACCACTTTTTTGGTATGGGAAGCCTCTGTTTAGTGAATAAGGAGTAGACAATTTGCAACTATTGGCGTGTAATGACCCAAATTGATTAGAATTCACTTTGACAGTCAAATTTTCACTTTTGATGAATAAGCTCCTTAAAGAGGATCTTCACTTCAAAATAATGTTTGATTATGTTGGGAAGTATTGTAAGACAATCTGCAGTTGGTCTTTATCTTTTTCTTATTTTTTGGTTTGCAATATCTTTTTTTTTTCTGTTGTTCACCAGGGGACAATGAAAATGAATTATTCTAAAGCTTTTTAATTTATGTTTTTTTATGACCTTATTTTTTTTCTGTTCAGGACCAGTACTTTTCTTTTCCAAGTAGGCACATTAATCTAATGACTGTTTCATAGGTTAACCAGCCCTGGCAACCTGTCAACCGTTTAAATGTAAAAGCCACGCTTAACATAAAAAAAAAGATGTAATTCAGAAACCAGGAAAATATGAAGATTAATTGCAAAATTATCTTGGAAAACTTCTATCTACACCATAGTAAATGATTCTTGCCTGACAACTATCAAATCAAAAATCTTGGATTTTTACATTTTAAGCCAAGAGAATGTTCTAATTGGTTAGAATACAAATGCGCAAAACATAAGATTAAGGGGGTCATTCTGTAAAGACTGAATTGTTGTGTAAAGGTGTAAATTCACCAGCTAAAGACAGTCGCAATAGACTGCTACTGTCGCAGACGCGACTTTATAATGAGAATTTTGTCACAGTCGTGACTTTACAAAGGAAATGTCAAAGCTGGAACTTTAAAAAAATTGTTGCGGTCGCGATTTTATAATGGGAATCCACTGTCTGCAAATTCGACAGTCAAATTCGCACTTTACAGAATGACTCCCTTAGCCTTCCAAGAATCATTCATACCTTCCATAACTTCTATTCTTTCCTATCCAAAATTCTTCAGAATGCAATAATCACCTCTTGATAATCTGTTCTCTTAGTTATGAAAAATATTAAATATCTGCTTGGAAGATCATTGTGCTTTTGGTAAGATCAGTTTACTGGTAAAGTTAACGGGGCTGATTTTATTCCTTTAGTGCAGATTTCTACAATTTGCTGCACGATTTCACCTACAGTGGAGAAAAAAAGTATTTAGTCAGTCACCAATAGTGCAAGTTATCCCACTTAAAAAGATGAGAGGCGTCTGTAATTTACATCATAGGTAGACCTCAACT
>JAKJJM010034248.1:0-13390 GCA_021901965.1 Pipa carvalhoi
CACACACACACTCTCTCTCTCTCTCTCTATATATATATATATATATATATATATATATATATATATATATATATACATTCAGACCAGTAGCACACTCCATCTTTCCATGCCTGGGTGCAGGAAAAAGACTGAGCATGTCCAAAGTGAATTAAATGGCATTCCTTTCCTGGTTAGTACCATGGATCGTTTACTCATATTCCATCCACTTTTTGGTTCCAAGGGTCCTTAAAAATTCTGTAGCCTTTGCAGTTTCATATATTTGAAATTATGTACTGTTTTTGATTCCATAATTATGAAAAGATTAAATATATAAATGACTGAATATAAATTATTAACTATTACTAGTAGGACTATTTGCACTGGCACCATAATGTCCTCCTGAGTTTTACAACCGCCTTGGGTTGGTTTCACATGGCACAGTAGACCCTGTAGAGATCAGGCCACTTTTACACAGTAGTGTTAATCTTGATATGTTGTGCAGAGTAATGGTCACCAGAAAAGGTACCAGGTCATCCATTCTCTCATTATCATCTTCTACCAAACCAAATGCAAAGGAACTGCTAATTCATTCAGTATCTAAAAAAAGGCACTCACTGAATTTGGCTAGATAGTACAAAAATGGTGAGAGGGCACGATTACATAAGAAAAATGCTTCTGGGCTTGCACTATTTGGTGAAATTAATAGGAAGAGGAAGTGCCAAGTGTCAAGGCAAGAAGACATCGTCAAATTACACAGAGCAAGGGCAACGATGGATCAGTGATTATCTTCCCCCTCCCCCTTATAAACCACCTCCTGACTCAACAAGCATTTAGTTCTCCTTTAATTGGTATTTGTTTATGTTTGCTGAATGCTCTACTAAGTGTTACTGTAGTAATCAGAATATTTCTTTATTTTTGTAGATACGATGTGAAGGAATGCGTCTCTTTCTCCTCTGGCTTCAAGCACTGCAGACAAACTGTGGAGAGGAACAGGCACTTATATTTGCATGTTTTGTACCTGGCTTTCCTCCTGTAATGTCCTCATGGGGCCCTTGCACACTGGACAAACTGATAAACCTTACTTACAGTGCCCCAGATGGTTAGTAACAATGCTGCTTGTGTAAGGTAATATTGTTCAACGTTGGTAGCGAATAGCTCTACAGCTGTTGTAGACAGCATCACTGTTTGAGAGACCTGCATGATTTCCAATCTGTTTTTTATAGTTAAACATGCCTTATGTTCTCTGAAAATGCATTTTTTGAGATTTAAAATGTGTTCAGAAGACAATGTAATTTTTTGTGTGACAAACAAAGCATAAATCCTAAATTTAATATAAAATTACTCACTACCCTACTACAGTACATATAATATCAAATCAGTAATTTAATTCTCCACTATTTATTTCTATGCATTTTTACAGCTATATCTCTTGCGTCCTTCTAAAGAGTTACAGCTGTGTCCTCCCAAAAATAGGTCTTCCCACTTGTCACTGACAGTATCTGACCTTTTCAATAATCCCTAACATTCATCCAACCACTAGCTGCCTTTGAAATTTCTTTATGCACAAATAAAATTGCTAATCAAGGTATTTCCTAGGACATTAGATACAAAATAATCTTGCATAAAACCATGAAAGAAAAATAATTTAAGAAAACAGCAGTTTTAAAAACTGACATTTCCATTTTTTTTAAATGGGAATCTGGTGGAAAATGGTGGTCTACTAAAACACCATGCGAAATTTATTAGGCCACCAGATATCTGTTTATTGCAGGTATTTATGTGCCTCATTCATCTGTGAAAAGATAACAATAGTAGTTTGAACAAAAAATAATTGCTTAGAATAGGAAGTAACTTGAAATATTTGTGCTAGGGGGAAAGGAATAACTGTACATTTGAAATATAGTTTAATGTTTTAGTGACCTTTCATTCTAAATTTTAGATATTTTGAAGTAACAAAATAATGATTAATTAATTTTTCAAAACATGTATACAGCCAAGGTGCAACTTTGGGTATGTCTAAAAATTACTTGGAGTGATTTGATTTTCATAAAGGCTGATATCTACTAACAAAAAGCAATGCATCATACAGTACCCTCTGGAAGACATTCAGGAAACAAAAATCATTGTACAGCATAAACTCAATCCTTAGCAGCTGCAATGAAGTTCAAGATATATTTATGAAACAAACATCATGTGTTCTTTGGACTGGCCACTCCAGAGCCTAGACATTAATATTATATTTTTTGGCATTCTTTAGATTTTTAAAAATAGAAAATGCACCCAATGTCTCTGATGAGTTTATAAGAAGTGTGGAAAAACATCCCTGTAAATTTCTCTTAAAGGCTCAAAGCAAGTCTTCCAAAAGGTTTAATGCTGGAAGCGTTAAAAAGGGCAAAGGGTAGACACACTAATTACTGAAAAATGTTAGTATACTCAAGTAGTATATACACACATGCTCAAAGCTAGGATCACCTATGCAGGTTTAAGGCACCTATGGTGCAGAAAAGACATGCCCTTTCAGGTCAAGGGTCGTGTCTAAAATGCGACCGTCCATTCGGTCCTCCTGTACAGGTGAGAGACATGGACGACGTGCATGAAAGACTCTCATCGCCTAGAAGTATTTGACCATAGTTATCTTCGTAGTTTAGCCAGGGTAAGGTTGAGCAGTTGTATTAGCAATGCTCAAGTGAGACTGCACGTCTTGGGCCACGATTTAGGAGAGCTTTCTGTGTCGCAACGGATGCAACTGTCAAGGCACCGTTGGCTAGGCCACATGTTGCAGATGGAACATACTAGACTATCAACTCGAGTCTTATTCTTGGTTCCAGGCAAGGTATGGAAATGACCTTGCGGTGGTCAATCCATGACTTAGTATAAGGGAATGAAAAACTGCACCACAAGCCTAGGGAAAGTTGGAAGCTCTCAACTTCCTTGTTGGGGCCCAAAAGATCATGCTCAATCATGACTCTACATGCTTAGGAATATGGCTATGAGTAGGCATCAGTGACGGTCATGTTGTCACTTTTTATCAAGTCAGAATGCTTTGAGAGGACTGTAGAGGTTGAAGATTCTGTGTCTTGACCAAGACTGTATTCTTCATCTTACTTTTTGTTAGGTCCAATCCCTACCCATTTTTTTTTTTTTTCGTTTTTTTGTTAATAAACTAATCTTTTTTTCTTTTAACCAGTGAATGTGTGGCAGCCAGCAGTGGTATTATGTACCTCTGTTGTGCTGTACATGATGATGAAAATTGTTAGTTAGTTGGTTGAAATTTCTGTGTGTTTTTTGTGTCCCCTGATGCTGGAGAATGAAGAACTTTTGCTTAGTGGCTTAATTAAATAACTAAGAGTGAAGTCTCTGATATTTGCACAATACTCTATATATGATGATGAAACATGATAATCACATTTTATATTTCAGGTAAAATTTTCCCAGAGGAGATAACCCCACTGATACCTGCTGTGTCTGGTGAAAAAATGCCTGAAGATCTGAGCTGTTTTTTCTTACAAATGCTGTTAAAATATATGGTACTTCAGGTAATTTATTAATTTTACTAACAACAAATCAAATAAGCCATATAATTAAAAAAGAAAAGTGCATTCAAGTTTTTATGGATGAGCAGCCTACCATCACACACTGCAGTAGGTTTTTTCTCTGCCACTTGGTGGCTGATCTATAGATACTGGTAGGACATTATTTTCTTGATCTTGGCATCTGGGACTTTGGAAAGGTGCTGGAACATAGTTAACACAGTCCTTACAACAGATACAGCAACCTAGTTCAAGTTACATCTGTCTCCAACTTACACAGAAACCACATTTACCCTGTATATCTCTATTGACCTTGCAGTATTTTTAAATATATATCTGGCTTGCAGACAAGAAGCTATTTTAAGCTACTGGTCCCTAAATGTCTGGCCACGTCATCATACAAAGCAGGAAGAATGAAAAGAAAAGACCACACACACTTACTTTCCATACCTGCCCTATTTATTCCTGACAAAGGCTGGTGTTTCTAAAATGTTGATGTTTATTGTAACACCTTTATTTCAGAGGAATAAATGGGTTAAAAGGACAGTAACACCAAAAATTAAAATGCTCCAAATGGTTTTACAATAACTATGTATTGAACAAGCGCATAACTTCAGATTGTCTCCTGTGCCGGTGCACGATCATCTCTGGGTCCCCTGAACTATCAGGCCCGGTCACCACCACGACTGCTGTGACCCTTGTTGGTATGCAGTGCTATTGAATCTGTGCTTCCAACAGTTATAAATTATATCTACCATGTTTCCCCGAAAATAAGGCAGGGTCTTATATTAATTTTTGCTCCTAAAGACGTGTTAGGTTTTATTTTCGGGGGAACATGGTACCAGTACAGTATATTTCTCATACTTAACTGCAGTTAGGTCTTCTTTTCAGGGGAGGCCTTATATTTCTAAACGTAGAAAAAAAATGCACTAGGTCTTATTTTTTGGGGGAACAGTGTATGAAGTATGACCGTCGCATTTTTCCTAGCGTACAGCCATGAACAAGGTAAGTCGATGGGGCCGAGTGGCGCAGCGTTTTGAAGCTGGGTTCCACGAGTGTGTGATGCGCTGCGCATCATACGCTCATGTGAACCCAGCCTTACCCTTTTTCAACATTTTCCATCAGTTTTATTTATTTGCTATTTGGATTATACCTGTGATGTATTTTACATTTATCATTTTTATCATGCTATTATTTTCATCAAGCAATTTTTATTTGTGAACTTAATGTTTTGTTTTCTACTTTTCCAAGGCTGCAAGCTTATCATGGAGAAATAAGGATAACCAGGACACAGGCTTCAAGTTTCTCTTTAACCTATTTAGAAAGTATTATCTTCATCACTTATTTCCGTCATTTACTAAACTAACCAACCTTTACAAACCTGTACTTGGTAAGTTTACCTTTGATGTCTGCATAGATCTACATATTAGATTGATCGGTGCTTGATCTGTATTTATGGAATTACAGTTTAAGTGCATTGCCTTATCTTTTGGCTGATAATTTCAGTGCTAGACTTTTTTTTTATGTAAAAAGCTTGATTAGATGATGCTGAACCTCCCATTTCATTCAGTTACTTGCAATCTGATTTGTGGTTTCATTCTTTTAAAGTAAACATAATTTCATTCTGTTGTACTTGCACATGAGTGCTACCTAAAGTATTACAAAAGCAAAATTAAATCAAAGTATGGAGTAGAACAGATCTTCAGCATTTCTGGATGTTAGCAGTTAAAGTATACCCATAAATCTATAATTTTCTGGAAAAGGACAAAAGCCACTACCAGAAGATATGTCCTTCTTTGACACTATAGTACTACTTACTGCTGTGCATTGGGTAAGTGCTGATCGTTTGCTGCAGCTGTTGACTCAACAGCATTTTGAGGTTTATTACAATGGGGTAACTTTCACACAAACATAAAGAGAATTTTCTCTATTTAGTGAAAGCATTGTAATGCTGGCACATTATAGATTTTTACAACAGTTAAAGTAAATGACTACAATCCCAATTTATCTATAACATACAGCATTATCTGTTAAGGATAGGTTCTGTTCATTGAAATAAATGTGTTTTTATCCCTTGGCATATCCATTTGTTTTAGTTTACTTAAGCCTTGGGGGACATTTGTTTAAAGGACCAATAACGCCCTGAAAAAAAAAAAATTCAGATTTGGATTGGCATGGTACTTTTCTCAACACAAAACTTTTAAAAATGCAGTCATTTGAGGTCATATTCATGAGTCTGCCTTCTGTATGTTTTTATCTTTAATGATAGCAGTCATGTTGTTAAACAGACCATACCCAGTCCCTTTCCTATGGTGCTTTAGATAATACATATTTAGGAAGTGTGGCTGAAAGCCCAATTTCTAATGCTAAATATTTATACTTTATACACACAATTTAGAATTTGTGAACGAAGAGAATTAATATATAGTAACTAAATGCATTTGACACACTCTCATTTTTTTTTGATGTTACTGTTCTTTTAAGGGAACAGTTTAGCTTGCAATAGCAACTTTGTAATGATAAGTATACCAAATATAGATGTAAATTGCATTTTTGCTAATAGTATTAGCAGAATAAATAATAAAATATAAATAGAAAAAAGATAAAACAAAGCATTTTTTTACCTGATACTAAGGATTTCATGTTAGCAGTACTGTTGAGGGGGTTGTGGTCTTCTGTAAGTCATTTAGCCAATCAGAGTATGTTACCTAGGAACGTGCAGACTGGGATGCTATAAAGTCTCTGGCTATCCACTTTATGACAGTCTACCCAATGCTGAGCGGCGAAATCATCACTGCGCATATCTGCAGTAGCCGCAATGACGTTGACGCCGCTCTGCACCGCCGATGATAGTCAGGAGGTGGAGCCAGAGCACAACTTCATAGCTATAGCTATAGCTTTGAAACTGCCATCGCTCTTGAAGATAAGCTACTCGATTGCCCATCAAAGTGAGGACTTCCCATCTAGTGCCAGGGAAGTTTTATAATATATGATTTTGTTTTTTGCCTTTAGTTCCCCTTTAAAGATGCTAATTTTCCTACAGTATTCAAACTGGTTATAAAGCTGTTTTTTTTTTTTTACATGCTTAAGTTATATAAAAAGTGATGTGTAAGAGGAATGTTCTTTTGACATTGCAGATATTCCTGATGTCAGACCAAAGCCAGTGTATGTCACTTTAACCCGTAACAATGAAAACCTTTATAGCACAAAAATTCCGCACATGGCAGCTAGAGTTGTATTTATAAAGTGGCTTGTCACTTTCTTTCTGGAAAAGAAGTACATAGTGTCTTCTCATAGCACTAAAAATGGAGGAGACGTTTTGCCCAGGCTCATCCAGGTATACTTTTTGTGTGCACACTTATTTGAATGAAATTTGCTTTGTTTGATTGGAAATAGATTTCTGTAATGATATGCTGGTGAGACGTTTTTTTATTGCAGCAACAGAATGCAGAGATTGCTTCACAGTGCAAACTGTGGTAATCATTTGGAAATGTGGAACACATGCATGTTTAATGTTTGAATATTCTACTGAATCTATGTATTATGTTAAAAGTAACCATTCTGTCTGGTTTTTTTTAAGAATTATTTTCAGTGGCTAAACCAAGGAATATACAACAGTTTCATTCTGGTGGCATTCTGTTTCTTCAACACTCTTTATAACACCGCACTTCATTAACACTATAGGATAACAAAGTTAAAAACACCAGTGATTGCATAAGATTTACACCTTCCACATTGCCTAGATGTACTGTCTGCAAGCCAAACGATATAAATAGAAGCAGATAGTGATATAATGATTTAGAGACAAAAGCAGTCTTAGCTTTTAAAACGTACATTTTTATATTTTTAAGATTTTTTGTACACTAATTTAAGTTTTATATTTTAGCATATTATTATTATTTTTTTTAGCTATGATATGACCCATGTATTGTAAGAAATAGTGCGCCCCCAGCTAAAATAAATAGGGATATAAGACAGCAGAGTTCAGTCTGTAATCTGTAACCTATAACATAATCATAGTTTTGCTAAGACTCATGTGTCAAGTCATGTGGATTCCAACTTTCACTCCTTAGCTTGTTACTGAGTTACCTTTGGGTGAAAAAAAAACCACTCAAAAACATTGAATCCCTATATCCAGAAAGATTTCCTACCTTCCAGAAACATGACCCTTGGTTAATGATAACAACTTAAACCAGTTTCTAATGCCTAGTTTGGTACCCTGTCTCTCTAATACAATGAATATTATGACGACCTAGGCAGAACTGAAGTGCTTGTTAGACTAGGGGTGATTCTGCATGTAATGGGCTAATATACTTCTAATGCCACATTTTCTTAAAGTGCTGCCCCCTGCTGTTTGAGTTATTGATCTTTTTGTCAGCTTCCAGTATCACTGTCGCCAGCACTCTGTCTACCCATATTTTTAAGAAGTATAGTTAGACTGCCCACTAGTGGTTCAGTTGTCTTTTGTGAGGTTTTTGCTACCGTATTTTTTTTTTTTTCAGCCTACAATTTAAATTTAAGATTACGCCCAAGGTTCAGCTTGATTTTAGGACTGCCTAGCTGTAGTTAAATGACAGCCTTGAGTTTGTCGCTAGATGTTTCTTTTAGAAGATTAGATAAACAAGTTTACATCTGTTATCCACTATTTAGGAGAATAAGACTAAGATGTGACTAGACGTACTCGTTATAGAGTTCCGTAATAAGCCTGCTAGATCTAGGATTAGAAGCTTAGGGCTTTGACAGGGAGTGTGCATGTCAGGCTTAGTATATTTGGACGAGGTGCAATAGAAAGCAGATTTACCATGTGTATTTATTTGTAAAGGGCGTTTAAATGTGCATTAATGGGGGAAGGGGGAGCTGGGAGGTTTTTGTACATGATTTTAAGTAGAGACTATTGTATGGTTTTTGAAAGTTGTGTGGAAGTAGCCCTTTCTGCTGTGATTTCAGGGGCTATAAAATATATTAGGGGCACTGGAAAACTGCTACTTAATTTACTGGTCAACAATTGGAGGCTTCTGTGAGCTTTACTTGAGGGAACTGGAAGTTACTTTAAGATTTATTTGTTGTCACCAGTAGGTTGATATGTCCTTGAAGCAGGTAACACTTTAGTTTGGTTGGTCATTTTTTCATTGTGTGATCAAAATGGCTTATTTAGATATATTATTTGGCAACACATGAATGAAAAATTGCTTTAAATAAGCCAACCTGATTATAATTTTGTTGTAAGCTTAACTGGTGAAAGGCTAGGAAGTTATGGGGACTTGGAGAGAATGTTGGCTTACATATTAGAAGTTCCTGCAATGCAAATACTTTTAGGGCTTTGTTTATGAATGAGAATAAACAAGAATTACTGACTGAAGAAAATATAGTGTGTGGGGGGTGGGTATAAAAAGAGCGTATGGAGTAGTCTAATTGGAATGTTAATATGGCTGAAATGGTCATTTACTTATAATGTGATGCATAAGGATGTATGTAAATCATTTAGGATCACCAATTGTATGTTTGTGTTTTACTTCTTATCAGGTCGCTTTAGGCTACTAGGCAATATACTCTTAACTTACTAAGAGTTTTCATGCTTAAATATGTTTTAAATAATGTTTTCTATAGTTGTTCAATATAGATTAATTTGAATCCATTTTTAAATTCATTGAAAAACAACTGTATGCTTATTTGGTCTAGTCTGTGTCTGTGGCTAATGTTAGCCAAGAAAAAAATCCAGAACTTGAGACCAACCCTGGACCAGCTGAGCAAGAAAAGAACCACTCAAACAGCAGCACCCTATCAGATCGAAGGCTTAGCAACTCAAGTCTGTGTAGTATTGAGGAGGATCAGAAAACTGTGTACGAGATGGTGCAAAGAATCTTCCTTTCTACAAGGGGCTATGTCAATTTTATTAATGAAGTATTCAGACAGGTAAGAAAACTTTGGGCACAAAAGCATCCTTGTATAGTCTTACAAATATTCATATGCTTCATATTTTTTTAGTTGCAGTAGGTAACTGAATGATATCAACTTTTCTGAGGCTTGATTGTTAATTTACATATCTATTAATTGTTTAGCAAGTCTGTACTTAATTTCAATGCCTGGTTAATAGATTAATCAACCCTAGCAACCAGCAGACCATTTACATGTAAGAGCCTTGCAACACCCACTTAGATGATTAAGAAATACAGATGATAAAAATGAAGATCAGGTACAAATTACCTTAAAAACCTGGTATCCACAGCATTTAAAGGAAAACTATAGTAATAAAGTATACTTACCTGATCCATTTAGCAGCAATACACTAAGTGTGCTGCTGCTAGATCAGCAATTGACTCATGATCCTCAATCCAGGATTGTCAGATAAATGCCTTCCTGCTGCAGCTCTCTTCCCAGCTATGTACGTGACGTCGATAGTACCCACCCCCCTTCCGAATTTTGCCAAATGTAACCAACTGCACATGCGCATATCAGTTTTCTTTCCGATCTGCGCATGTGCAATTGGTTAATTTGGCAAACTTTGGGATGGGGGCGGGTACTATATGACTTTCGATGTCGCATACATACCCGGGAAGAGAGCTGCAGCAGGGGAGGCATTCATCTCTCAATCCCGGACTGAGGATCATGAGACGTTTACTGATCTAGCAACAGTACACTTGGGGGCACATTTACTAAAGTCGAACACCTTTTTTGACTAGTAAATGCAGGATAAACAGCCTATATTTAATTATATTGTGGTTTTCTCCTATTTACTAAACTGTTCAAAAACCATTTCATCTCCCAAAAGAATTCTCCACCCTCAGGCTGACATAAACTCATTATTCCCTATGGAGTTGGTCCTGTCATTTAGCCCAAGTACAAAATATTTCCCCATCGAAAAGATATATTGATCTGTAATGGAAAGAACCCTCATAGAAAAGCATTGCAAAGTATGCCCCTGTTAATGATTTATTTCAATGGGTAAAATTTTTATCAATCTTTTGTAAATCTTGGGAATCTAAAAGTGGGTGGGATTAACAGACTGGCATTAACTAGAAACATGGGTGTTTTGAGCAGCATTATATGAGGCCCAAGTACATATTTTGCACCAGAGCTTGTAGATCTAACTCTGTTATTCTTCCATTTTACTTTCAGGCATTTTTGTTGCCTGCCTGCGATGTTTCTGCCACCAGGAAGGTTGTAAAAGTGTACAGGAGATGGATCCTACAAGAAAAGCCCATATTTATGGAGGAACCTGTAAAACCATCTGTTGAACATGTGACTTCTCCAGTTTCAGAGTCTTCTGTTACAGAGACAGATAATAAACCGGTACAGTAGTGCTGTTAAATATGCTTTTTACTTTCATTTCCTTTATGAAGCTGTTGGAATTGGGTAGGGATAGAAGTATGTTGTTTTCTACTTTTGCAGTCGTACACTTAGAATGAAGCATATCAGTTAAAGGTGAAAGTGCATGTAACACTGTGAATGTTAAAATGAGTATTTCTGACGGCTGTGAATTTTATTACACGTTAATTAAATTTGTTTTAATCCAGCATGTTTTAAAAAAACAATCTTTAAGCCATTTTAAAATATGTAGTTTGTACTATTTTTGATTTTTCTTTCTACTTTTGACAAAAGTGACTGGACAGGACTTATTATACATATAGGGGCTTATTCATGAAAGTCCAAACAATCTTATAAGGATCCAAACTCACATTAATTCAGCACTTTCCCATATTTGGGTACCTGACAAACTCTGCAGTGTCGCAAATTCTCAACCTGTTTGAACACTTGCCAGAGCTGTCTTGTTTTGCATTACTTTGCATGTGTGTGCACAGGTAATTCAGCAAGCGTCAGAGCAGAAAATTCAATAAGGTGTTCTACGTCAAATTCACCAGTTTTATTTCTCCATGTCAAAGTGGTGAATTAGGGGGGTTGTTGGCAGGGCTTCTGCTCTCTAACTGACTACGCCACACTATGCAAGAAACCTCATCCAATGCCTTTTACTCCTTCGCTATGGGAAGCCACCCTTTAGTGAATAATGAGTAGCTAATTTGTGATGGTAGACAAATACATTAGCCAATGCTAAGGGGTTTATTCAATAAGAAGTGGGTAAAATGAATATATCCACCAAATGAAATCTCTACCTGAAAAGTGTGAAACTGTCAGTTTTGCTGCTAAAGAAATTTATTTGCATCTTTTCCGAAAAAAAATTGCAATAAAGTTTGCGAAAGCAGTGAAATTTGAGAAAACAAAATTGTTGAAAATAGCAAAATCAATTAAATTGTTAAATGTGCCCCTAACACACTTACTATACCAACCAAAATGAATTTACTTGACAACGATCAACTTTTCTGCTGGTATTTAATCATGCAGGGCTACATAAATGTCATCTAATAAAACTTGGTTGGTAGTATATTCCATATAAGATCTGCTTACTGTTGTTCTCAGAACTCTTTCAACATACGTGTTCCACTTACAGTAGAAAAAAGGAGAAGAAATTACTTTTCCATATCTTGTCATTTCTACCTAGGGGATGCTGGCAAAACTCTTGCTCAGAATGTGTATTGTTCCCTTTATGCAACTTAATGTTGAATTACACTTTTCATTTTGTCAACTGCCCTTAGAGATTTCCTCTTCCAGTTTTCAGTTACCTAAGTACTTCCTTTATCTGTCTGTGCTTAGTTCAGATATTATTTCAGTTGGTTATATACTGTTACTGCTTGCTTTATATATTTTCACCTTTGCATAATTATGTCTGAAGTAAAGCATGAGATTGTGCTTTACTTAAAGGAACAGTCAAGCATGATCCAAAAAAGTTTGTAATAGCAGAATGTGCATAATAATGCCAAACATCAATATACTTTATAAGGAGATTTTAGGTTATTGGTAAATTACCAGTTTAATTTGTAGCAGTAGCGATCACTTCCTACAGTCAGCTAAAAGCTGAGGGCACTTGGAGTTTCTCTAGTCTGCGACACAATGGTGTCTCGGTAAGTACAAACTTGATTGCGTAGGAAGCAGTGCACACCTTCAAGTGCATGCTCCTGATTGAAGAAAGAGCCTGCTGCTTTCTACAGGTCTGCAAGGCACGTGTAACGCGGGAGCGCATCTCTAATCTCAGCACTTTCCTGATGCCGCTCATATTAAGCATCAGGAACACTAAACTAACTTTGCTGGGATTGGATGAGAATCTTTCAGTTGATGGATTCCTTTGAAAATCGTCAATTCAGGAAGTAACTAGCAATCCTGGAATGAGAGTAACATAAGGGGACTTTGTAAATGGAGCTGAAGGCATATAAAAAGTAAAAAATATTAATTATCTTACCTACTTGATATGTTAAATATCAATAACCCTAATGTACGCACAAACCCTAGAATTATTTCTTTCATTTACTTTGCTTAGAAGGTCAAGCTGGCACAATTGCTTTTTTAATTGAATTTTGTGTTTGTGCCTTTAAAACAACATATACTGACTTCAATTGTTCCAAAATGTGTGTTTTATTTCAAGTGTATGACTTAAGATTCAGTCGTAGTGTTGGTAAAACTCTTAACAAACATCACTGCAATTTTTTTTCCCTCTAAAATTTTAGTCTGTAAAAGTAATTAGTTTGGGGTGGAGCAACCTCATTAAGATGGGTTAAACTGCAGATGCTTGGAACAAGGGGAATGACGTGCAGAATTGCTAGCTGAGTAAGGCCGAGGTCATACTGGCGTATGGTGCACGCTGCGGACAAAAAAAAACCGCTGAAAATATGCTGTCGCGAAAAACCATTCAAAGTAATGACTATTGCACATACAATGTCACACTAGCATTTTCTAGAGCAGTGATGGCCAACCTTTTGAGCTCAGTGTGTCAAAATTTGTCAAAAAGCAGAGCATAACTCGGCTGGTGTGTCACTTCAAGAAAGGCGGGGCAA
>JAKJJM010034251.1:0-10159 GCA_021901965.1 Pipa carvalhoi
ATGGTCATACACGGGAAAACAACTCGGAATTATAATAGGATAGCACGGAACCCAAAGAACAAAACGGACTTTATAAACGGGCGCCCGAACTAGTCGCCGGAGCGTTTAAATAACCATAGGTACGTAAGCGCGAACGCGACACGCGCCTGCCGGCGCGCATACGTCGCCGTCCAGAAAGGTTAAAAGGTGGCGACAAGACGCGCTGCACCCGAAGGGGGCGGACAGAAGTAGGCGACGGAACCAGGCGCGAGGAACAAGATGTAGGAGAAACGCGGCGACAGGTACGTACCCTTACAGTTCTAATACAGTTGTCAGTTATATTAAAAATTCCTAATGCTTATAATTTGATTTTATATATTGTCTTAACTTAGTAAGCTATAATTTGATTTTATATATTGTCTTAACTTAGTAAGCAGCTGACAAATTAAATTTTAAATACAGTGTAATTTCACCCCTTTGCATTTTGCATGTGCTGTGTTTGCGACTAGTCAAATTGACAACACAGCAGAAACTCTATGCTTCAGATTTCTACTGTAAGTAGTCAAAAAAGGGTTGTCAGTACACATTAAGATTTTCCAGGCATACTCCCCAGTATGTTCAGTAAAATATTACACAGAAATTTCATATATTATGTTATATTTATTGTGTGTGTGTGTGTACGGCCTCGACTTCATTTGCATGGAGTCCATGTTCCCCCCGCACCTGCGTGGGCCTCCTCTGAGCACCCCAGTCTCCTCCCACAATCCAAAAAAACAAACATCTGTGAGTCTGTGACTGAAACTAGATTGTTAGCTCTACAGGGCAGGGACTGAAGTGAATGATGAATCTCTGTACAGTGCTGCATAATATATCAGTGGTATATAAATACAATACCAATATATTGCTCGAGATAAAGGAAGGACAAACCTCTTGAAAGCTTGCCTATCTAAACTTACTGTTAGTCCAATAAAAAAGTAAGGTATCACCAAGTATTGCAATACTACTATATATATATATATATAATTCTAAAGCAAAAATGCAAAGATTGTTGCTTAAAGAGTCCAGTAGGTGGCAAAATATACCTATTCTTAACATCACTGAGCTAACCTGTGCCAGTAATAATCCCATTTGAAGTAAAACATTAGTCTTGATCTGTAATTTAACACAGGCTGAAACAGGAGATATAAGTAATGGGAAGATAAGGCAAAGAAAGAAAAAACCTTTAAAGGTAATGACAAATTAGTTTGGTCATATTTTCATTAAAAGTATAAAATGAGAGACGTATTTTCATTACAATTTTTAAGGATGTAGTCAATCAAATATACATGGACATATAGTATTTAGCAGGCTGTCTGTGTATTCAGAAAATTCATAGAACGTACTTTGCTTTATCTCAATATTACACACAGATGCAACAATAAACCTTGGGTTTGTAGACATTTCATTCAAATAAATGATAACTCTTTTGGAAAAATATATTTTAAAAAATTGTTTTCCTTATATTTGGAAATACAAGTGAATTAGTAGTGCAAAGGGGCACTGGACACTTTGGGCCAGATTCTCCATCGTCCGAATGCCATGCGAATATATGCCTTTGCAAAGGCATTTCTGCGAAGTGCATGAGGCGCGCCGCTGAAATAGTCACGAACGCGCTTCATGCACTTCAAAAACAGGTGAACAGAACGGCAGAGTGTTTTTTTTATTGAGTTTAACATCAGAATTCTGCTTCTCTGCTTGCTCAATTCACCTAAAAAAACAGGAGGTGAAGAGGATCGTGTCACTGCAGTGTACGACAGGTCATCTTACTAGTGAGATCAGGAGGCAGCACTGGAGCAAATAAATCCTATTGGTAAGTATTTTCCCTCTCCCCACTTAACAATCATTCCTAGGAGGGTTATTCTCTAAAGTCCGAATTGTAGTGTAAAGGTCCGAATTCGCCAGCTAAAGACAGTCACAATAGACTGCTACTGTCGCAGTCACCACTTTGTAATGAGAATATTGTCGCAGTCCCGACTTTACAAAGGAGATGTGAAAGCTGGAACTTTAAAAAATTGTCGTGGTCACGACTTTATAATGGGAGAAATGTCGCGGTCGCGACTTTATAATGGTAATCCGCTGTTTGCAAATTTGACTGTCGAATTCTCACTTTAGAGAATAACCCCCCTAGGCTTAACAAGCTTCAGGTCTATTTTAAGACTGGCACCAAAGTTTTTATTTACTATGTGTAATAATCTTGAACAGCATATAGCTTGTATGTCAACAACACATCATTTCCATGTAATGAGAACAAACCATTACTTGCTTTTGGAGTGGAGGGGATAAAAATTGTGCAAGGGTAAAAAAGGAGAGGGGGATGGAAGGGCAATAGGAGGAAACAATAATATTAGATTAATATGTCTTCACTAAATAATATCCTCTTAAAGGAGAAGTATAGTCTGATTAGATCTTTGCATATGCAGTACTATACCTTTGTGAGAAGTGTTTCTCCCCAGTAGATGTTTCATGGGAAGCAGGATGATTTATTAAGTAGCATTTCAAAACTCCCGCACCAGGAAATGTGTGTGTGTGACATGAACTGGCCAGTTTTCCATGAAAGGGTACCCTCTCCCAGACATTTTTCTCTAATGTGTAATGTAACACCTGCGTACAAGTTAGCTTTCCTCTGTAATCTCCTGCATTACAGGAATGTAAACAAGCATGACTGATGAAGTCAAAAGGTTAGCGCACTGCTTAACCAATAGCAGTCACGCAGCTTCTTCTTCTCCTGTTTAGCAGTTATATCACACACATTTCCTGGTGGTGGAGTTTTCCACTGCTCCCTAATAAATTATTCCGCTTCACATGAAACATCTACTGGGGAGAAACGCTTCTCACTAAGGTAAAGTACTGCATATGTAAAGATGTAATCTAACTATACTTTTACTCTTTTAAACACACTAAAATATGTTTTAGATTAAAAGAAACCTATATTCTGTAATGTCCACATGCAGCATCCCTTTAGACAGTAGCTAATGCAAGGACCAAGAAATATAACAGAGATCAGATGCATTTGGGATCTCTTGTGGGCTTACTCTTGGTCTCTGTGAGCCTGCATTGGTGCATCATTTGACTTACAGACAAGAAATCTATGCGTAGAAACATGTTTCCATATGATACCAACTTTGTATGCATGTATATTTTTATTTATATAAATGAAGCACCACTAGGTGCTGTATAATCCAACAATACAATTATAATATATATATATATGTTGAAGCGCTGGCTTAACAAAGAACTAGTGAAGTAAATTGCAAGCATATAATCAATATACAACACTCTAAGGGCCCGTTGTCAAATGTCCGAATAATCACAGAGAGATCTGAATTCACATCTATTTGCCACTTCCCCATGTTCGCCTATTGAATAAACTCTGGGAAGTGGCGAATACGCAACCAATTCGGGCATCTATGATAGTCACAATCTTATGGAGCTCTTCGCATTTTTGACTAAGTAGAGGATTGTGTCAAAGTGCGAATTTGACTAGGTGTACTACTCCAAATTCACCTGTTTGACTTCACCATTTCAAAGTGAGAATTGGGGGGAAGTGGGTTTGATGGCAGGGCTCCAGTGTTGCATAAGGCGACTCTTCATTCAAAAGTGACAATGGCGATTGTGACTGGAAATCGAAATTCCCGTGGGAGGATCTCACAAGATCATCTCCCGCGAGAATCTTGCCAACTTAAGCCCGAAAAGACTCGAATCTGACCATTTGAGTCTTTTCGGGCTTAATATATTTCGCCCTTAGTCTACTACTAAACATGAAATAGGGACAAGGTGACATAGAAATAGATGTATTATTCACTTAAACACAGTTGATAGGATATGGTGAGGATGATGACAGTGCACTTCACTGGGGGAATTCACATCACTCCGTATGACTTTGCATCCTACTTCTATTCAACTGACTTCACCACATTACACATGCAACTGCATCTGTTTGACAACATGACCTAGGGACAAGGTGACATAGAAATAGATGGAATAGTCACAGAATACAGTTAGTGGGATATGATGAAAGTGATTTCACTGCCCTTCACTTGTCGAATTTGCCTCATTCCGCCTGAGTTTCATCCTACTTATATCTGCTCCTTACACCACACTACGCATGCGACAGCGATCATAGCTGTCCACTTGTTTGACAAGTGTAGTTTCCACTTAGTCAATAGCAAGAAGTGAATTTGGGTCTATTTTGGTGATGTGACTCAAATTGTAGCGAGGTGAATTTGACAGGTGAATTCACCCTTTTGATAATGAGGCCCTAAGTGCCTGGCCATGATTGAAACAAGAAGATGGAGGTCCCTGCCCCGTAGATCTTACAATCCAATAAGAGGAAGGCTTACATAAACAGATAGGAAGGTAAAAAGTGCAGTAACATAATAGGGCATATTTACTAAGACCTATTTGACCATCTCAATTGATTTCCCCCTTTTCGCTGTCAATTTTTGTTTCCATATACTTTGATTCTCCTGATTTACAAAGGATTGATAAAAATGTTTCCCCATTTAAATACATTTTTAACGAACAAAACTTTGCAATGCTTTTCTATGAGGGTTCCTTCCATTACAGTTCAATATTGATGTCTCTTTTTGATGGGGAAATATTTTGGGCTTAGACTAAATGACAGGACCAATTCCATAGGGAATAATGGGTTTACACCTGCTTGAGGGTGGAGAATTCTTTTGGGAGATAAAATGGTTTTTGAATAGCTTAGTAAACAGGAAAAAACAGATATTGTTAAATATAGACTGTTTTTCCTGCATTTACTAGTTGAAAATCACTTTAGTAAACGTGCCTCAAAGTGTCAGTTCATTAGCCTATAGCTGCTATTAAAAAGAATGCAAAATAGAATAAATAGCTGCTTAAGGATAAAATATAGACATGAAAATTAGTGCTAGTGCTGTAATCTTAGATCTTTTTTAATCCAGACATATTTTTCAAATGTTTGCACAAATATACATGAATGTTATCAGCAGCCCTTTCATTTAAAATAAATTGCATTTTAGCTTTAGTGGACCTTTAAACAGGTTGAAATTTCAGTGGCTGTGAAAGCAAAACCTCACAAATAATGTAAATGCTGGAATATCTTGGAATGAGAGCCACCAAGGAGTCATTCATAGCAAAACATATCTTTTTTGGGTGTTAGTGCAGAAAATTCACTGGCCTGTAAAAACAGTTATCAAGTCTACTTATAATAGAGATTTTCATCACCTAGAATAAGAATAGAACAGCCACCGTAGAATCAATAAGAAAGGATTTCATGTTGCTGAAGGAAGAGGCAGAGTTGCTTCAGTGCCCAGCAAAATAAGCAATTTGAAGGGTTGTACGTGGTTGCTAGACATAGCAACTCAATAGTGACAAGCTGAAATGTGATTTGAAAAGGGAAGAAATTCACTTTTCAAAGCTCCAGGGGATAAGACATCAGATATAAGAGCACATTTACAAATACTTGTATTCTTTTAATGTTTGTGTTTTTTGTTTACCTGTCTAGCTCATTACGCTTGTAGAGATATTTGACAATGAATCAGTTGTGTAATTTATTTATTGTTGCTATTAATAATATGCCATATTATGGAACAAAATCACGCTGCGTCTCCTACTTAGGAAGCCTTTTATCAAACTATAAAAGTGGTTCTCAACCTGTTTATTGCCGTGACCCTTTAGTACATTTCCCAGTGATTTGGCAACCCCATTCATTAATTATTATTGGGCAACCCATTCAAACCCTATATTTCCAATGGTCTTAGGTGACCCCTGGCAAGTCATCATTTGACCCCTGACTGGGTCGCGACCGACAGGTTGAGAACTGCTGATCTATAACATTGCTATTGTTTGTTTAGAAAATTGAAAATTCTTATCATATTCTACTTCATCACCCCAAATTTGAATTTTGCAGAGATCCAATGAAATAAATCTCATTACTTGCATTTATTATAAAATTGCATGCTCTTACAGCTGATAATGTGTAGCTTTTTTTTTAAAGTGTTCAGCTCTTTCACCTCCTAATGTAGGTTTGCTTGGGGCTTCCAAATGCCATATTTAAAGCTGAACCTGTTGTAAATGCACAGGAAATATATTTTTCCATAGGTATTCATTAAATTAGAAAGAAAGAAAGACTTTTGCAGAGAGTGCTTTTTAGTCAATCACAATGTCACAATTTAACCTGTATATCACAAATGCACATAATGTACTGTATCTCTCACACAATGCAGAAAAGTTACAATCACAAAAACATGTATTATATACACACACAAAATCAATCTGATGTGTTAAATTTATATTTAACTATCTGAAAACAAGCTGTAAATATTATAGCTAATGGAACAACAGAAAAAGTTATATGCTAGATAAAACTAAAACAAGATGTGCTCTAATTTTTGTGCAAGAATTCTGGTACACTATTGCTGTCCCTGTACATTTTTGCAGCAAGGGTTTGGACTTAGGGTGACTCACGCAGAAGTTTGTGAAGTCATCCAGGGTGTTTATTATTGTAAATACTGGCAAAATAAACAATTATAATTAAAGAGTAAAGGTGGGATTAAAGTTTAGTTTTTACACATTTTCTTATATGAACTAGTTTTAATGAGAATGGCATTTGACACTTGGATGATGGAATCAACTAATTAATTTTCCATATTATTCATTAATATTTAGCTGAAAGCCATGACTTTCAGAAATTTTATGAACAATTAAAACAACTGAAAAGGGAAATGTATGTCTCGAAATTTTAAGGAAACAAGTAGTAATAATCTACAAACCTAAAAATATTAGGGAATTCATTCAGGTCTGAGACACTAAATTAACATGAAAGATCAGGAGAACGATTGGTCATTAGGCAGCAATTTAACAAGTTCCAGGATTGATGTCTTTGTTTCTTCACAAAACATGGTTTTGATCAGTTGAGATTCTTTTGTAACTGTTATTTCTCAGCAAGGGCTAATATGCTCTCCTTTTTAAGTCTGATCAATTTTTTTTCATCCTTACAAATCTTTAGTTATATAGGGGATCAATTCAGAACAACAGGTGGACCTAGACAAAAATGGCAAATGAGTCCCAGGAAAGGTACAGTGAACCTAAGACATATTGGGGGATATTTATAAAAGCCTTTTTGCTGCTATTTGAACTGTTTTGATGTTTTTTGCTGCAGGGTAGCCATTTTTTCCTTTTCACCACATTTTTGATATACTGCAATTTACAAAGTGCTAAATAAAATTTATTGATATAAATAATTATTGATGCATTAATACCACTATACTTTACATTTGTAAGGGGCCAAGCCCAGGATTTGAACCAAAATTACCAAGTTCAGAGGCATTGAGCTTTCCTCTAGGCCATTGAAGTATACAAATAATTTGCTCTTCTGGTAATTACCATCCTAGGGAGCTTACAACCCTCCTGGAATTTCCCACCTTCTCAGGTGTATTTAATAAATTGGATTTAGCTGCAGCCTATCGGGTAACCTATCTGTCAGCCAATTGCAGCTCACGGTACCATTTATATAGCTGACAGATTCACCTTATCTCTGCCTGAGTAAGGAGTAAACTCCCCTTCTTATGCCTCTGAGCAGTTATCCTGCTTGCGCAGAATCCTGTGATTCCTATTTTGTCCAGACTCCTGCTACTCCGCTGGGATTACCTGTTTTCTCCAGATGGCTGCTGTGACTTCCTGTAAGTTCTTGTGGCTGTTCATCAGCTGCCACGAAGGGGTTTCCCTGGGGTCGCTACCTGTAAGCACCAAGCAGCGAAGTCCAAGTTCCCTTGCAGAGACCTCTGGTAAAAACCGGGGTACTCATTAGACTCCGCATCCAAGTTGGAGCTCATTGACATTCTCCATTGGCCCACTGGATCCACTGAACCCAATTCCAACTTCTTTACAACATTACTTTCAGTGGAGCTCCTTTTCCATAGATGTAAATAAACTTTTTGAGGGAAACTTAGTAAAATGTTTAAACCCATCTTCATAGAGAATAATGGGGTTTCACCTACCTCAACCTGGCTAACAATTTTTGTCTAAAAAAAAAATGTCTTAAGGGGAGTAATAAATATCAATATCGGTCATAGCAATATTTTTTACCTATATAAAGGTATATCAATAACGATATACCAGGAGAAAACGTTTTCAGCTTTTTTATTAAGGGAACAGACTGGGTACCTGTTTTCACTTTTTTGTCTCACTTTCATGCTGTTGAAACTGTAAGCTAAAATGTATTTTCTATGTTTTGATAATACTTCAAGCTGTGTTAACTCTAAACAATTGACCTGTCTGATGTTTCCAGTTACTTATATCAGCAATGATAACAAGCACTGAACAGTTTTCACTAATGTCTTTTTTTCATTTTAGTGTGTTTTAATATTTATTTCCTGCTTGTGGGCAAATATAGTTCTATATTTATTTATTAGAGTAACAATAAATACTTTAATAGCCAATTTTTAAATAGCTATCTTTTAAAGGGGTCATCAAACGTCCAAATATACGTGTGATATTATAATAACTATCACAAAATAATCATTTTTGTAATGATTTTTATTGTACTTTCTTCTGCTGCTATAATATGCTCTTGGAGAAACCTTTACCCAGGACAAAGTTTTAATAAAATTTATATTTTATAAGCAGGGTGTCATTTATGTTGAGTTACATATAGAACCAGAGAACAAAGACTATTCCTTGTTTAGTGTGGATAACACATATCTTGCCACAATAAGGTAAGGAGTGAGGGTGGAATCAGGGGGTAAAGGGAAGGAGGGTAGTGAACCCACAAGCCAACATCCCACCTGGAATTTTGACATATTTTTTGATGGAGCCCCATATTTCATAAGTGAGTTATATAAAGAGGAAGCATTTTAAACGGATTGCCTGCTAGGTACAGTAGGAGGATTGGAGTTCATCAGTTGGAGAAGTATTCAATTTTTTGCATAGAATAGCATAAGTAGGTATGGAATCTAGTCCTGTCATGATTGATAGATTTAATATTATCCAGGATGCCTAGGATGCAGACCTCAGGGGCAAGTACATTAGAGAAGAATAAATGATTCACAAGTGTAATCTTAACTTGTTTACAATACTGTTTGATAACTAGTGGCACACCTGACGAAGGGGTTTCCCCTGAAACGTTGTGTGATCTTTCATCTGCAATAAATGGGATAAACCTCCTTATGATCCAGTTGATGGTTTTATTTCTTCTACTACATTGAGTGTCTCTGGCTGGAGGTTTGTTATGTCTTGGTCCTGCAGAAGAATTTGGTGAGGTGCCTGGACATCAGTATATATTGGACACAGTAAATTGAACACTTCAGTTATCTTGTAAAAATGTAACACTTCTTGATTGCCTAAGAATACCTAAACATCTTCCATCAATCATACTTTCCACTTTCCACTCACTTTATCTTGTCTCTAGAATGTCTTTTGATCATAATGTGGTTTTAAAACATTTACCACATTTTGTGAACAGACCACTATTTTTACTTCATACTGGAACTCAAGACTTCCTTCTTGTCCTCTGCATTCCCAGCTGTAAGAAATTATCCTTTTAATCAAACTTCATAAAGATTAGATTTATTTTCAAAGCATTGTACTAAGCTTCCAAGTCCTTTTTTTTTGGAGATGAGAAAAGATTTAAATCAGCTGTTTGTATAAAATTCACAGCTGTACTTGTGTTATAAAGTGCCAACAATTCATTTGTGGTCTGGAAGGTCACTCATGGTACACTGTATAAGCAGGTAGATAATTCTATTTTTTTTTTAAATCAATTCATGACCAAAACCATATTCTTCAATGTAAGAAACTCATTGTAGTTTAGAATATCACTCACAGGATGTGCTGAATAAAGCATTGTTTTATTGAAAACAATTTAAAAAACAGATAATTGATTGTATGAGCTGTTTTCAGTACTTGAAATGGCCTTTCTAGAGGTCTTACTGCACTCTAATATCTAGTCTAGTCTATTATAAAAAACTGGATTTATTATCTCACCAAATAAATGTCCCATTAAAAAGAATAAATGTAAAGTACCATTTAAAAGAACGTGTGGAAGGTATTTGAATCTCAAAACACAACTGATCAGCAAGCACAATGTACAGTGAACTGCAATAGTAACATTATATATATATATATATATATATATATATATATATATATATATATATAT
>JAKJJM010034256.1:0-22350 GCA_021901965.1 Pipa carvalhoi
TTTATAATGGGAGAATTGTCGCGGTCGCGACTTTATAATGGGAGTTCGCTATAAGTGAATTCGGGACAGAAAATTCGGAGCTACCGGAATGACCCCCAGTATGTTGTTTCTGAGCTGGAAAAATAGTACACATTGTTTCCTGTGGGATAATCCACACAGGCTATTTTGTTTTGCACCATAAAAAAATAGACTTAAAAAAAAAACAAGCATTCCCAACAAGAACTCATAACTAGGAAATTATAGGAAATGCCTCTAAGACATTTCTCTAAAGTCCAAATTGTAGTGTAATGGTCCGAATTCGCTAGGTAAAGACAGTCGCAATAAACTGCTACTGTCCAGTTGCAACTTTATAAAGAGAATATTGTCGCAGTTGCGACTTTACAAAAAGACCAACAAACACAAGATGGCACTGAGCTAAATGAAAAAAAAGGGGGGTACCATCCAAATAAATGGGGTGCAGTAAAAGAAAATATAATGAAAAAAATATTGCTAAAGAAAAGCAAAAACAAAAGCTAAATAAACTGCACAAATACATGTATTTGTTTGTGTTATAATAAATTATTTGCCTTGTACATTGTCGTAGTTGTCTTTGTCTGCTCACTCACACCATGGTATTTAAATATTTAACAAGAAATCTGTCACCATTATTGATTGTGGGACTAGGAGTGCAGTTTATTTAGCTTTTGTTTTTGCTTTTCTTTAGCAATATTTAGACTTTCCAAAAGGAAATGTGGTCAAAGCTGGAACTTTAAAAATTGTTGCGGTCACGACTTTATAATGGGAGAATTGTCGCAGTCGCGGATTTATAATGGGAATCCGATGTTTGCTAATTTAACAGTCAAATTCTCACTTTAGAGAATAGCCCCCATAAAGTAGGTTTTTGGGAAGATTTCATTTTTTGGCTGGTGTATATGAGTGGAGGAAAAGTGATCAATTACTTTCTAATGTTGGTTCTCAGATGTAGTAATTGAGTGAACCAGTGAGTAATATGCAAATGTGAGGGCAGTTTTGATGTTGCAAAAAGAAAACTACTTTGTAATGCTACACTTCCTTTGTAAAGTTGCAACTGTGACAGTAGCAGTTTATTGCGAATGTCTTTAGCTGGCGAATTCGCACCTCTACACAACAATTTGGATTTTAGAGAATAACCCTCTTAATGTCTTTCTGTATCCTATGGACTCCCCTAAGACACTGAATTGAGTCCAAAGTGTCATAAGTCATCCATGGTAGTGTCTAGGACAACATTTTCATCTGTTTTAAATGTTTGATCACAGATGTTCACAGCTCAGCTTCCATGTGAGCCATTATTCTAAAAGTCAGACCCCTGAATATACAACCACAGCTTGACAGAATCAGTAGGGAATGGTTTGAGGCATCTGGGTACCATCATTTACAGAGAAAGAATGATCAATCAAATGTTATGTGTGCCATTATCTTTGAGAAATGTAGAAATATAAACTAATAAAAAATAAATATACATAATAAAATATACATACTGAAAGATAAATACTGCATGCAGTTCCAAACATAAGGGCAATGAAATAAAGAGGGATCCTAGGTATGGAAGGAAAGTACTTACTGCATCAGTAAACCAATATTTGTTTCCGATACATTTATGTAAAATTGCAGGTGAAGGTACGTTTCATACTGGAGATGACAGAGATTAGACATATGGGAGGAGAGACCTCTCAGAAGAAAGAAAAATACAGGAATAAAAGTCACTTTGACATCACAAGTACACAAGAACAAATAATGTCAGTAAGAAACTCCAGTTTGCAAATGAACATTTGATTGCAAATCTCAAGTAATGTAGTAGTAATTTTGCTTTCAGATATTCTACATTTTAGGTGATCTACTCAGACAACTGAAATAACCTAGGTCCAGCCCCAAGTCCATAAGAGACAGATGTCCAGATTGACACTTTGAACTTTCAGTGGGTTGTATCATCATCATTGCATTTTTTTTTTCTTATATCTAAACACATCAGTTCCTTTTCCAAGATTTGCCTTCTCTTTGATATTTTCGTTTTGATTGTTTCTGTATTGTTTATTTTATTTTGCATAACTATCTTTCTGTTTATTTATTGGAATACCAATATGTAGGTTTGAATAATTTTTACTCAATTTTGCTTTCATCTGCTAGTCTCTAATGAGATTACATAAAAATGATTACCTATATAAAAAATAAGTAAACCAGATGTTTAATTAACTCTGGTGATGCAAATAAAACCTTAAAGGAGTTAAGGTCCCATTGTGCATGAGTTATTACGGATCTATTTGCATAAGCCTCTTGTGATTCTGTGAAGCAACACAAACCTGACACTGTGTTTCTTTTTAAAGGAAAGTATCGAATTACAAAACTACTGAATATTATGAATGATTTTTTTTTTTGCCTTGTTAAAAGAAGAACTGGATTTTTTTAATTCCAAAGTGTATTAATGTACTTCTTTACTAATTAAGTTATAGGTAAAATATTATATATGTACTATGTCTTATAGCTTGCTCTTCTATATCTCTACTAACTTTTACTTAAATAACACATGCATGGAATAAGAACCTGTAAATGTCAAATTATTTTTATGTGCTAATACTAGTGAATCTATGGGCCTTATTGACTAAAGGCCGAATAGTCGTGTAAAGCTCTTTATTCACATCTATTTGCCACTTCCCCGTGTTCGCTTATTGACTAAACTCTCCGATGTGATGAATACATGACCAATGGAATGACTACAATAGTTGTGATCTATTGGAGAACTTCGCATCACTTTGAATGTGTGTGCACAGGTAACTCTACTATTGACTACTGGGGTTATTGGCTAAAGTGAGAATTTGACTGTCAGTTCTCAAACAGCGGATTCCCATAGCAAATCCACGACCACAACAACATTCCCATAGTAAGGTTGTGACTGTGACAGTTGCAGTCTATTGTGACAGTCTTCAGCTGGCAAATTCACATCTTTACACAACAATTCGGACTTTAGCCAATAACCCCCTAAGTGTTGGCAGACGAAGTATTTGCTGAGTGTGTCAAAGGAGTGAATTCAAGTAGGTGTACTGCTCCGAATTCACCCATTTGACTTTGTCATAGTAGAGTGGCAAATTGTGGGGCTGATGGCAGGGCTCCACATTCTACTTCTATCCAACTGCCTACACCACACAATGCATCCGACAGTGATTGCTGCTGTTTGCTTGTTCGACAAGTCTATTCGCCGCTTAGGCAATTTGCAACTATTTTGGAGATGCGACTCAAATTGCAGCAAGTTGAATTTGACAGGTTAATTCAGCCTTCAGTCAATCAGGCCCTATGTCTTTTGAATGGTTACCATACGCACAACACTAATTGCTCAGTTATCATTTGCCCCATAGGCCTCTATGTGGAGGAAACTAGGTATTTGAGTAAAGTCATGCATTTTACCACATATGTTGACAGTTAGGGTTGTAAATTAATCTTTTCCAATGTCTAAACCTTTTTCTATATAGATTTTTTTTAATAAAATGACAGAAACCAAGTCAGGTGAGATTGTCAGTTTTGGGGAATGTGGATAAATCTGCCTGTGAAAGGCATCACAAGTTTAGTGTGAAGTTGTTACAAATTAGATGTATGCTTAAACCTGAACTAAAGTCTTAAGGATAAGAGGATGGTGGAGAGTTAAATAAATATTATAATTTTTACTTGCTTTGCATAGAGAAATGAGAACAATATTTTTGTTGACAGCTCTTCTAATTACAAAAATTTCAGTGTGAGTATATGTTATTTTGTAGTAATTAATTTTGCAGTCACATGTCGCCAATTCATCTCTGTGAATCTAGTAGTGGTTGCTATGGTAACTATGAAAACTATGATGATTTTATTCCTTTTGGTGTGTTTAAATATCTCTTGTTATGTGACATATACTTTTACATTTGAGCTACAGGGCTTGATAAAGAACCAGGAAGGCCTGAAACATATCATGATTGTTCACATCAAAAAATACTTTTCTTTTTTTTTCTACATGTATTAGATGCTTATTAGGGATGTATTTGCACCCAGATAACAGGAAAATGTTTTAACTTTTCACAGGTGGAGGGTGCTTTATTCTTTAGTAAATACTCCCCTGCTTGGTTTACTGCTAATAGCTTTTGTATTATTTTACAGCTGTTAATTATTATAGTGGAAACCATCAAATGTAGAAATCAGCTGAGTTTCATCAAAATTCAAATTGTTTTTCAAATGTTGTAACTTGCTCATTGGAATAAAAGCAAGATAGACCCTGCCCAGCTGTAAGAAATTCCTTGATTGGGACGAAAGCTGCCCTTTTATATTCCCCCCTGTCCTTTACTAACTAAGTACACACATGTGACCAAACATGCAACATTTAGACTGCCGCCTGGGAAACTAGAACAGTTAAATGGTTTATGGTAGAGGGACATTACATCATGACGTTACATAGGAACACAATCACATGTTACAGGATGACTGGAACAAGGGGTCATGGCAATGTGTCACTTACCTTATGAGAATTGTGTCTTCGGTGTTTATGACAGTCGGCAAGTACTGGGGCTGAGTATAGCCCAGCGCTTCCGGGTTCTCAACCAATCCCAGCTGGCTGACGTCACGTGTGACGTCAGTGGTGGAAGATTTAAATATGAGCGCTGTAGTTAGCACAGCCATCGAGTATCTATGTCAGAATAGGTCATTTAAACCAACAGATCTTCAGCCTGGCTTTCTGTTCATCCTGTTTGGCTACATCTACCTGTCTATCTATGCTTGCCTTAAAGGTTTCTGCAGCTCCAGAGTGACTTCACATCTAGCATCGCAGCCACAGTCAAGCCATCATGTAGTATGTCTCTACAGCATGCCACTGTATCCCAGTAGAGGATTGTCTAGTCCCACGCTGTGTCAGGTGTGCTGTGAGTTGCAGTCCAGCTTGTGCTCAGGGGTCCTTTGAGTTATACTTCTACTAGCTTCTCTAAGTGATTTCAGCTGCAGTTCAGCTGTTCCAGGTTTCTGCTAGTGTTTCCAAGTGAGTCATCCAGCTGCCACCAGTAGCCTGAGGGCTGCAACCTGGGAGGTCTCCTGCTGAAAAGGCCATACCCCCTTCTGGGGGTTTCAGGAAGAAGACCAGGGCCTCTTTATACTTTGCACCTCAGTGTTTAGCAGAGTGAACTCCTGTTGTGGTACAGAGGGTCTCCTCCTTCTTTAAGTCACATTTGTTCTTGATTCCTCACACTCCTTGTTCCTACACTTGTGCACTGTACACCTTAGTGTCTCTGGAAGGCATACCACCTTCATGCTGTATCCTTCATATTTGTATGCCTTAGTGCTTCCAGAGGTGTAACGGGCTCTGGGTTTGCTATATTGCATCTAGTGGCAACCCAGTTCTCATGGTACCCCTTGTGTGTTCCCTGGATCCGTGTCACAATGAAGGGGTTAACTAGCTTTGTCCAACAAGTGATTAATTCATCCCTTTATTGTCTCTGTGTAAGAGTGACCGTGCTGTGTTTATTTTCAACATGTAAGCAAGTAAGCCATGTAAGCAACCATAATTCTTTAAAGAACATTTAATGGGCATGTTCCGTACATGGAAGTTTTGCTGATTTCTCCAGGCCTGTGCAGTAAAGTAATAAATACCTTGCATGTATTGGCTAGAGGCAGGCCTGGAAGAGTTAATTTACAGGTCACAAAATAATTGATGGAAATACATTTATATGGATAAAAGCTGCAATATTTAAGTTATTTTAATCCTCATTGTATAGCTGGTAATTTTACAAAGCTACCTGAAGATACTAGGTATTATTACACAGCTTGTATGGTTTGGGAGATACACAGATTATGGCATTGCAGCATAGCAGGTAGTTCATGCTTGGTTTCTATTTGAGTGCCATAATTTGTGGAATATCCCTAATATAAAATTATCCTTATAGGAGATATGAAGGGAGAGTTATGGGATATTCTCTGGCTGCCTACAATGTCTGGTGTACAACTGCTGTAAATCTTAGTCTCTCCAGCTGTAAGGTAACACCACCTGCCTTCCTGAGAAAGGGTGTGAGGTGTTCGGAACATGACACAAACCTATACTGTATAAATGTATATGCTTGTCAATCAAACAGTTCTGTTCGTTGGAGACCAAATCCTGATTGGATGTGTAGCTAACCTTTCTCCGGTACTCTGTGGGACAGAAGATACTTTATTTTACAGAAATGTATTTATAAATAGGTCTTCTGGTTTTCGTCCTTTTTATTTTACAACTGTCTGTATATATAATCTTGTATGTCCTTTTGTAGATGCTTTTGATAAAGATAAAAACTTTAATAACTTTGCCCTTGATACTCTAACAAATTCACAAAACTGGCGGCTTAGCTACATTAACCATTTAATTGCTGGTGCACACTATGGTAATCTGTATGTGAGTGAATTTGCTGATATCTGTTTGGATGAGCTGGGGGGGCACCTAATCCAACCCTCTTCGGTGGCAGCATTTGTGTGTGGGCTGTTTGGGGTGTGTTGGTTCAGTTCTGCAAACTGTGTGTGAGGTTACTGGGAGACTGAGTGGTGTAACTGTTTAACCCCTTGCAGTCACATGTAGGTCATGTGTGCGCGGTGTGACTGTGCTGCACTTTACAATACATAAATGATGAACACAGGATATAGATGCCCAAACATTTATGGCTATAACATGTATGGATAAATTAAACTTATCTTAACACCTTCCTTACTACAAAATAATACAGAACGCTGTTATTTTATTAACCTGACAAAAGTACTGTATATCCCTTAACATGCCACTGACTGATAAACAAGGAGCATCTGCAAAATAAAACAGCTTTTGTCTGCCTTAAGGAACATGACCCATTTGTGTCCATATACAGCCATTCACGTTGTGACATAAGGTTACAATAAACATCCATAACTGCCTCTAATTAGTTAGTTTTCTGCATTTCTTATATGCATGCCTTGTCTGCTACTGGCTTGAGTAATTATTAGTCAAATGTATATAGCATTGTAATATCATACCTATACACTATAAACACAAATACACGACAGTAAATCAATGTAACTCATTTTGTATTAAGTATTCTATGGTTCACATCCATGCTGCATGTATAATTTTGCTAAATTAATGCATGGAAATAGCAGGAAGACTGATAGACTGTCACAGATGATACTGAAATGATAACAGGCTGATGTGTGATGAAGATCTTTAGGCACAATTCTCACATTAATTATGTAGGAGTTGTGAAATCACTCCTCTAAGTAATGCACTTTAAACTTATCTTGCCACTTCACAGGAAAATGCATGTTTTCTGTATTCCAGAAACACAACCCACGACAATTGTCTGTATTATAAGAAATGAAAACATAACAATTACAAATAATGAGTTGCATGTGAGTGTTTCTAATATGGTGGGCATTTAATATACAGAGCTTCCTCCTAATTAAAGGATGGAAGACACATTAATTGAATGAAAAGCAAGTTAGCCAGGCATTTAAAGTTGACTTTTTAGTAAGATCTCTTTGTTACCAATTCATCAAAGTCCATATTTGACAGATGAAGTGAATTTGCATCACTTCAGGTCATAAGCTTGAACTGATGCAAATGCACTTCTCCTTATTCACTAAACTACACTTTCATGAAGAAGCAAAGAGCATTAGACACTATTCAATGTGTAGTGCGGAATAATCAATTGAACAGTAAAGGACTCGTAGTGATGTGAATTCAACCAAAATAGCCCTATCTAATTTAAATGACATCATCTTTACATGAATTTGTTTAAAGGAGACGATGTCACTATGACTATAGCTACCTATGCTGCTGAAAGGCAGACACAGGTCTGGCGGATGCCCCCTCTCTTCTAATGTCCCAGCTCTGTAGCGCTAAGACTGTTACAGCAGTCTCTCCCAAGTGTTTCCCTCAGCAGCACTATATGGCGTACTGCTGCACTGTATGGGGCACTATGGAGGGGAACTGCTATACTGTATATGGCACAACTGAAGAGCGACTACTGGTGGAGGGTGCACTTTGTTAAGTTAACTTTATGAATTAATGTTTGCTCATTTATAAATAGTTGCTATTAATAGCACCACTTGTAAAATATACATAATGCTTGTCTATATGCTTTATTTCTATTTATCACATTAGCTCTCCCTTTTAACTAATAATCCTATGCAATTACGCACCTTAAATGTGGGTAAAAAAATAATTGAACTTTTTGCTTATTTGAAAAGATGGAAGCTACTGTAGGTTTATACTGGTTCCTACAGTATTTTTTCATAAATGTACAAGTGTAGCTGTATACGAGTGTACCCTCTTTTATTTCTAAGGATACTAAAAGCCATTAAGAACTTCTGTGACCAGTTAAAAGCACAAATCTGATTGCCTTTATACAAAACATTATGTTTTGTGGTAACTTTAATCTCCAATTTAATTTCTGTTAGGCAGTACATTATCTATTGAAACATAAGAGTTAAGGTTTTAAACCCAGCAAATAAACTGCTTTAGTATATAATCTAATTATCTGTGACAGCGACTGCATATGAATGTTCATACTGCAGAAAAACAACCTGCAGCATTCCTTGTCAGATAGTGAGAATGGTGGGAAGTTTGGGAACTATAATAAACTATCAGTGTTACTATCACATTGATGTTACGCTAAATCAGTTTATTTACTTCATCAAAAATTATAACTTGTATAATAAAAGAGTACCCCCTACCGGAAATTCTAATATAGAAGTTAGTGTAGAATTAAAATTCCTGCTGATTTGTGTTGTTACATGGTTACAGACTTGTTCTGTCATTTATTTTATGCTAATAAAATGCAGAAGGTGTGCATTTTCCTATATGTATAAAACATACAGCAAGTTTGTGATGCTTATTGTAAGTTTGAGGAAGACATGGCAGCCTAGGGGCACAACTTTTCTATAACTCTCTGCCTTAACCTACAACAAAAGGACACATGCAACAACATTGGTGGAAACCGTTGGCCACAGCTTTATTTAACTTTCAAATATTAAAACATAATGTGCCAGCAGTTGTGAAGAAACTGGCCTAAATCAACACACAATCAACCCAGGCTGTTCAGGAAGGAAGCCAAAGCTATAGGCTACTGGCACCAAACCAGAAACAGCCATAACTCACCAAACGTAATCAACATTGTATTGTCGGTTCAAAGAGACAAAGCCCTCCAGCTGTTACATTAATATTCATCCACATTAACAACTTAAATGGATAAATAGACAGTAACTGTCACATCATAACTGCTACTTATTTTTTTCTTTTTATGTAAACCATAACATATAAAAGGGGAAGGGGTGGGTGGGCAACTTTACAGACCCCTGCAGCATTTACAAGTGACTCCAGAAAAGGGTAAACCCCTTTATAAGTACTAGCCCACCCCAAAGGGTCACAAACCCTTGTGGTAACTAGCTATAGGATAAGGTATCCTACATCCTAAACCTCACATCCTCCTGCCCTGTCTACCATGATCTAGCTTCCCACCCCATAGAGGTGGTGGGTGGGAGACCAGATAACTTTTATCAAACAGGGATCTTTGGCATTTTTTTATAGTGAAGACTGAAACAGGAATACTAGCAAAAAGTAGAACTCCTTCTATTTCCTATGTTTTTTCTTTAATTAAAGGATCTACTGTTCAATACAAAATATATACAGATGTAAATGGTAAGGTGTACAACATTTCAATACCATTACTGCAATATTGTAATTAGCAACGTCTGATAAACACTCCCATTCCTAAAGTGTATATTTGATCATTTGAAGGTGTGGACACAAACCCTTGAAAGTAATTGAGAGCTACACAGATATTTGTTGAACTTTTGTTTTGTTTTTTTTATTTTAAAGTCCAATTATATTCGTTTAAGTTTTTTTTTTTTTTTGTTTTTTTCTTTGCAACCTTTATTTCATGCTTGTGAGATATCAAACTCCAATAAGTTTGCAGACAGGGGTGACCTTCATGTACAACATGAAACCTTGTTTTCATTCTGTCATTGCATGCAAATCCCCTTGTTAATATTCCATAGAGTTCCAATGCTATCGTTTCTCTTCCTATTTTTTTTCTCATTATCTCCAGTACAATGTCCTATGCTAAGAAGAAATTAGCTTCTAATGAGTTTTGTCCTAGTTTTGTGTTAGTTGTTGTTGGAACTAGCTTGCTTGGTGCGTGCACTTGCAAAATTGAAGACAAGTTTTATTTGTTGCAAGAAAGACATTTTGGCAATATTTCATGCTAGAAAATACAAAATTGTCAGATAGTAGTCAAGATGTACTCTTTCATTGCTACCTTGTAAATGTCAATTACATTGCTGCAGTGTTTTATGGATAACACAGGAGAGGAAGCAAAGATAGTTTTGTATCTTTAATATGAATGACTTCTCTGTTTTCACTGTTCTCTACCTGTGATACATGGCACTACAAAGGGTATTTGTCCCATTTTGTTTAACTATCATGTATTTACTAAGCAATTATTCTAATAAAGCATTATGTGCACATAATATTATTCGGTATATTGGTAAATAGATATATATTAGTATAGTACTCTGTATTATATTACGAATACTGAAAGGGATTGTAATATTATTTGTTGTGGCTCTTGACCAATCTCGTTATTTCTTTTACCCTTTTTTAGGGCACACACATGGACATTTGTTTCCTGCATTGAGGCATGTTTGGAGAGCGCAGAAAATGTATCTAAGTGTATTGTTTGCACACAAGTTTTAAATTGTGTGTTTCTAAATTAGTGCATTTTTTAAATATATTTGAGATGCATCAAGCATGAATTTTCAACTTTTGATTTTATAGTAGGATAATCTGCAACAAGTACAAAATGCTTGAAAAATGCATGATGCATACAAACTGAGTTACATTCATTTATGTGCATTTAGATGTTTTAAAATGCTCCTTTGTACATACCTTGAGCACTGCACTTGTTTAGTTGTTTATTTAGAAGATCAGAGAACTGCAGTTGTGACAATGACTGAAAATGTACGTATATTGTATGGAACTGCATTATTTCTAATGTATTTGTAAGAATTCCATCTTTCTAAACCTTCCATTAAATACCAAATGCTGAATATGTGGGGTTTCCATTGTTAAAAATACATTAGTGGTTGACAGTTCTGTTGATGTGTGACTTTATTTTATTCTTTGAAGATTTATACCTATGGTTAGAATCTGATTGAAAGAGAGATTGCAACCATTCTTCCAAGGATTAGAGATGTGATGAAAAGGTGGTAAAAGTCTGGCAAGCTGTATTTACTTTACTCTTATCTTTGTAAATGAAATGAAGACTTTTAGGAAGTGCAACAACAGCATGTAACAAAAAAAAACCTTCCAAAACCTAATGCTTCCATGGAGAGGAACACAATATGCATTATTTATAGATGTTATGCTGGTTAGATAAAGGGGGTTATTGGCTAAAGTGAGAATTCGACTGTCGAATTCTCAAACAGCGGATTCCCATAGCAGATCTGCGTCAATTTTAAAGTCGCGAAAGACACAATTTTACATTTTAAAGTCGCAAAAGCGACAATATTCCCATGGTAAAGTTGCAACTGTAACAGTAGCAGTCTATTGCAACCATCTGTAGCTGGCGAATTCACACCTTTATGCAACAATTTGGACTTTAGCCAATAACCCCCAAAATCTACAATCGGGGTAGAAGTTCATTTTTTTAAGGGAATATAAAAATATATAAATATATTTAAAATATTCACCATATTTTTGTATGACTAACTGCTGTGTAAGTACATGCCTCAGGGCCCCGGTGCATGATCGGCACCGGGTCCCCTACCCTCCCTGTAGTGATACCTCCTCCTGCGCCACCCCTCTCCCCAGACCAAAAGACTAAGGAGAATATTTATAAAAGTCAAAAAGCTTTTAATGGTGAAGAAATAGTGTTTTTTTTTTTTGTTACACCAGTATCACCCTTTTTATTTCTAATTAAAGGGTAACATGTCACAAATACAAATTCCAACAGATATTACAAAAGCTGTGTAGTTTAGTCAGAGTATTCTGTTTTAATTTGTTATATTGGCAAGTGGAATCCATATTTGCCCCACAGTGTTGCTTTCCTATAGCCCCAATGCAAAAATATATAAGCTTGTACATTTGGAAACCTTATGAAACATGTTTTATTCTTCAATGAAATTTAATAACGATGCAAATGTATCTGGAAAGAAACCTTATAATCACTTTTTTAGCATTTTTATTTACACAACTTTAGTTTTGAATTTCATTGTTCTAGCTCCCCGTTCCAGAGAATTTCACTGGCTGCTTGGTGGCTATGGTTACTAGACTTCTGCCCAACAATTATTCCATTAAACTTTTCCTAATTGTTGGCTGATATTAAAGATTCTTTATTCATTAAAGAATCTTTAAGATTTGTGGTAACATAGCACCATTCCTAAGTGGTACATTTGCATTTTATAGATAGGATACATTTTAATGCTGCACAGTATGATGGTAGGGAAGTTTTAGCAAGGCAAAGTCTCTAATATTATATAGTAGTTTCTTTAAACTTCTTTTACAGCTGTATACAGTATATAAACTTCTTTTACATCTAGTATACACAGTTTATATATCTCCTTTATAAATTAGAGGATCATTGGAGAATGTTGGGCTGGATTTTCCTATAGGCAAAAGAGGCACGTGCCTATAGGTGGCTCAGTCAGAAAGGAATCCTCACTCCAAGTCAGGCACATAGGCAGGGGGAATTGTGGGAAATAATTCTAATTGAGAAGTATGTTTAATAGTCAAATGTTGATTTTGACATTTGTTATTTTTCTTTCTATGAAATTATAGGTCACACAACAATTCAGTTCAAAGTATAATGTTGTTTGTGTTTATTTATACAAAGGGGTGTGATCAGGTAGTGGGTGTGGCCTAAAGAGCCAAACATTCTGCGCCTATAAGCTCCTGAGATATAAATCCAACACTGCCTGTGATCTTTAAAAAGGGCTGGGGACATAAGGATCAAAATATTTCTGTGCTTTGTCTAAGTCTTATCCATACATAAAATAATTTTATCAACAGGAACAAATTATTTTGCTTTTTTTATTGAAAGCAGCAGTATATATTGATTAGTATAGTGAATTAGCACTTAAAATATGGTAAACCATAATTTACTTAATGTTTTGTGATTTTTATAGGACAAGTTTCTTAGTTACCAACACAGCAGTGTATCTTACTTTATGCGATACAGGTTATCTTTCTAACAAAAATAAATAGTCCAATAGCATGACACAAGCTACAGCTCTCTAAAATAATCATGTTTACATCAGTGCAGCCTGGTGAGCTTATCAGCACATTGCTTTTGATAAGAGACCTCTGCAAAGGCAATTTTCTAAAAAAATACTATATATCTTTGATCACAGTGATGTTTATAGATGTGGTAGAAATGAAATAGAATTCTTTAACAATGAAATATTTGGGAATGATAATATCCTTTTAACTAAGAAGACTTTTGAATGATCTTGTGATACTTACCTCGGATAACTGACATTATTATCTGTAGTACACCATTCTCAGAAAGACCCAGAATCTTAACGAGTCATACTATTTTTCATCTCAGTAAAAAGAAAGAATTTTCTTCTTTAAATAAACAACTCCTTTCTAGAAGTCTGCATTTATCTTAATACTGTTTCTGTAAATGCCCATTAAAACACATGGACATAGGTTAGCATGTTGAGAATCTCATAATTATTTATTTACCTCCGCAGTATGTATTAATCTCCTGAATGTGATGTGGAAACTTTTCTGTTGATTATTCTGTAAAAATAAAATATAAACAGTTTATAAGGTTTATGAAAACCTGATTTTCTTTTGCATGTTTAGAAACATAATTCTTTAAAATGGTCGGTACATTAGTATACTATTTAAAAGGACAGTAACTCCAAAAAAAGAAAAAGAAAAATGCCTTAAATGCATTTATAGTTACTCTACATACAATACGTGCTTCCAAAATTTCAAAATTGTTTTTATAAAATATGATATTTCGCTATTTATCTTTAAAGAAGAAAACTGATTTACAAGGGCACCATAGAAAACAGCAAGACTGGGTGAGGTCTGTTAAACATGGTGGGAAATAGCAGGCAGTAAACAATACAATTCCTGAAAGAATTTTTTTTAAATAGTGCTGTATTTAAATAACTGCCATGCTATTCCAAATGAGATTTTTTTTTATTTTTTTGGTATTACCATTTGGTAGCCTACCTTTCCATTGAAAAACTTGATTGAAAAACTCGATCAAACAACTCACGCAAGAATCTTGCGCGAGATTCTCGGAAAGACTGTTATCGGCCTTTCCGACCTTGTTAAATTTCTCCCTTTGTGTGGTTAAAATGAAATTCTTAACTTCTTACTTAATGTTATCTACTGTATTACTACAATTTCACATCTCTTCTACTGTTTTAATTCAAGAAGTACATTATTCTAGTCACTATACAGCGTGTTCCGTTCAAACTAAGGGGATAGATGGGTAAGATGAAAATCATATTGAAAATGAACAACAAAAATAAAAACAAATCTGCCTTGTGAAAAATACAGTTTTTAATAGGCCAAAAAAATAAATAAATAACCACTATTAGGCTTGATAAATAGGTACTAAATGTGTTCTGTGCTGTTTTATAGTAGAATCTGTCTGATGATTCTCCAAAGTGCCTGCAGTCCAACGCCAGCTAACTCTCTATTTTATGTCACGAACAGATACAGCTTTTTATATACAAATATACACACTGTACATGTAGCACTATAGCTAATTGTCATATATGTTGCCAGGGGCTGTTATACCACATAGCCCTCATTTGTTGCATTTACGTCTGTGTTTTAAAGATGATTTTTTAGTAATGACCTCTACAATGTAATAAACAATGCAGCCAGATCGTTAATAATAAGTAGAACTAATTGGCTACAGTTTTATGCTGTTTGATACTTCATTTTTTTCCATTACTTAACAAGATTTTCACTAATAAACTCCATATAATTTAAAGTTAAAGGGAAGCTCTGGATTTCCAAAAAATAACAAATACGGTTGTGATAAATTGTAAAACGGTTGTGATATTATTTCGATCTTGCGATATCGATACCAATTTCCAATTTTCAGATGCGGTTTTTTCGAAAAAAAATTGCACTTTTTCAATATCGCGATATCAATAATCGTGATATCAATTAATCGATATTGAAAATCGGCTTTTCCGATTTTAATATATTTTGCCCTGTGTGTTTATTCCGTTGCTGGCCTGAAGGCTAAATTGTATTTATTAGTAGGCTTTAGATCTTCTTTAACATATCTCACCCATGCATCTTCCAGAAATGTTGTTTGTTTTCACAGTGCATATACACACTTGATTCAATGAAAGCATTTCTATCCCTGCTTCCTTTCTATCCTTGTTTCTGGACCATTATCTCTATCTAGATCACTGGCTTTGTACAGTCAATGAGAGTCACTCTAGACTGCCTGTTATGATATCTGAAACCTCACAAGAAGAGCAACTTCATAGAGTTAAGAGTGACTGGATCTATGGAACATCACAGATTTAAATGGCAATTCTGATTAAATGGTATAAAATGCTTAATTACATTGCTAGAAAAAATGTATGTTTGGGGGTCAGACTTTTTCATTTATTTTTGTCTAGCCAGAAATTCCACTATAATCACTTATATGAAATTTTTATTTCTGTTTTCAATAATTACATTATACATTTTAAATGTAATCCCCCGATAAGGATAAAAAGAAATGAGGAACAGGAAGGCTAAAACTGAGTGAAGAGTGTCAAGTACACCTATTTAAAGGATGATCTGTTCCATTTTTGAAATGCTATATCATGTTTGATTCATCATTTTTTACACTCAAGAGGAAATCGCTATCTAGACTTATGATATCTAAGCTTCAACTTATACCAGAAAGGTGAATTTGATAATAATGTACATAAAGGTAATAGTTCTAGTAAAAATATGGCAAGAATTTTCCAAATGAGAAAAGGAAAGGTTAAAAAAGACAACTGTGCAGAAATACATAGTCAGTTGGAAGACTAAGGTTTTTGCATGTCACACAAAGGTCAAGCTAATGGAGGGCTTAAAAGATTCCATAAACTATCTAAAATCAATACAATTTAAGGACATAAAAATAGGCACACAGTATCAAGGCAAGTAAACGTTAAGTGAGTGGGCAGTGCAGTGGCTCAGTGGTTAGCACTGCTCCCCTACAGCACTAACATTCTGGGTTCAATTCCACCCTGGACTTCATCTGCATGGAGTTTGTATGTTCTCCCCACACCTGTGTCCCACAATCCAAAAACATATATCTGTGTGTGTGACTGAAACTAAATTGTAAGCTCTACAGGGCAGGTGAATGGTTTATTTGTGTAAAGCACTGCATAATATGTCAGCGCTATATAAATACAATCCAAATACCAAAAAATGAAGTGAGATTACAAAGTAGATACTGTGTTATATCATACATTTAAGTTCTCTGTCTATTAAATGTCATTTGATCTTGATTTACAATATATGTGGTGTTTACGGGACAGATAATATATTCACAGTGTAGAAGGTTTTACAGAAATGTAATTCAGTAAATCGGGAGGCAATAGGCTTCTGGCCCATCCTTATACTTAGCTACATTCCTTAAAATGTTAGTCTTGGGAAATGTGAAACTTTTACCCAAGAAGAAATAGAACCAAACTTTCCAACTGTTATTTAGTAGACAGATGAAATTCTCAAAGTAGGAATAAAAAGTAAGAAGAAAGGACGTGAACGGAATTCTGTTTTTTGTTCTATGTCCTTACAGACACATTTTTCTTATCTTCGACCAAAATTAAGTTTTTGTTTTGTATTTGTTTTTGTTTTTTTGTTTTTTTGTCTCACATATATCAGGCATCATGTCATGTTGGCTGATTTGCACTTGCTTGTACAGGGAAGACAAGAACCATACTAAACCTCATTAGTTTGGTTTTCCCACCTTTAGAAAGGTATATTTGCGGGGAAGAATGCTCAGTTCTATCCAGTTGCAAATAATTGTCCTCATAACTTGTGCTTTTTTGGCTACATGTTACCATAATGTAAAAGGGTTCTTTTCTTTTTAATATTGCACTTTATTTTAAAGGCATGGTACGTTTTCTTGCATTGTAAAAATGTATTCATGATTTATAGGAGTTCATGAAAATATCATTTAAGCCTCTAATATTATAAAGAACTCATGATGGATTTAATTAAAAAATATTGAATTATAAATAATAAATTCAAATTGCAAGTGCCTTTTCTAGCTGGATTAAAAAGAGTGTCAGGGGGCTGACTTAGTGCTACTCTGTTCCAGTGAAACTGAATAGTATGAGAAATATTACTCTGTGTAATGGGTTTATGTCATATAGCTCTGAAGAATGCTTCAGATATTACTACCACCTGTCTTTAACTTTCATGGGCACATAATAAACAAGATATATTTCAAGTTACAATTGACTCTTTACATTGCAAAATTAAATATTAAAAACAAACAGGAAAACAGGCCAATGTTGAGCATAAATGTATATGGTCCATCCCCTAAAGGAGGAGTTCCCAAATGCCGGGCCATGGACCACTGCCAGTTTGCAGGCCCCTTGGCAGTGATTCGTGCACAGGAAGAGTTATGGGGCTGGCAGCTCGGGTTACTCCACCCACCTTGCCAGTGGTCTGTCAAACCTTTGCTGGTATAGGGAATGGGAAAACCGGTCCCTGATCCAGCAAAGGTTGAGGACCGCTGCCCTAAAGATTATATGAAAAAATCATGTTATAACAACTAATGATGCCACGTATGACATTAAATAGAAGATTTAAAAATGATTGCATTACTAATCACATACATTAAACAACTTCTTTTGTGAAATCTCCTTTTCAAAAAATCACATGTATAATACATCAGCAAAGTATAAGACAACTAATGTTGTTGATCAACTAGGAATTTATGATTTCAAGTCATGAAGATTGAAAATAAGTGTAATAGTTTACAATGCTTGTGTAATGCTATAGTTAATATGCTGCCATTAACTCTGTATTAGCATTTTATAACAGGCTAGCAGATTCACAGACCTTAGGGGGTAGGCCTCACTTATTTGATGGAGTGGTACACATGCAGAAAAACAGTATTTTACATGTGTGGTGCACTAATACAATTAATAAAGGAACATTGTGCCAGTGGTTCTTTTGCATAAAACAGACATACACATGTATGGATTAAGAACATGTTAAAGGCAAAGTAATACTTAATAATATTAGAAGAACAATATATATATCAGCATGTGAGTCCTAGGGGAATTATGGCAGTTCCCATTATTGGATATATATCTCAGGGTTGTCTTCTCTTCTAAGGCTAATCCTTGGTCCCTAAGCCTACTACTGTGAATGCCTAAGATGTGTTTCTGTCGTATTGGCCAGGATACACAGGCACATGTTAAAACAAATACTGTCATATTTTACAAATCTCAGCCAAAATCCGGGCTATCCTTAGCCAAATTTTTGCCCCAACAACAGAGCACTTCAACACCACCTTACCAATCCATGTTTCGTATATCTAAACCAATGGGATTACAATATCTACGGTATGTTTAACCCTTTCTTTGGCAAAACCCATCCGACTGGCCTCCGTAGCAGCATCAATGCAGAAGCAATGGGTTCCAAAACACAAAAGGGACTTCCCAATAGCTATTAAACTTCTGTTAAGAATGGTTTTAAACTGGTGTATTGACAGGAAGGTTCCATTCTTGAGACATGGAAATGGACCAGGCACAGAATCTCTACTTTCCAAAAATTGTCTGATAATGTTTGCTGGGCAGTAATCCCCTCCTATTGCAGCTAGCATAATCATCTTTCCTTTTCCACTCTGTTCCGTTTTACTCTTAGGGATCTTTATGAGTACCATCAGTTCTGTCAGGAGTATGCCTTCTGATTAATACTTTAATAAATAAGTGGAGCTGGAGAAGTCTCAAAAGGATATGAATTTGGGCCTTTACACGACTGTTCTCCCTTTAAAAAATAACCCCCAAAATTCAGGAGCATTCTTTACTGACTTTAGGTTCTCAGCAAAGGATGGTTCTGCTTGAAGAATAAAAGAGATCCAAAATTCTGACTTGAAACCGGAATCAATTATCAGCTCCTTGCGCCTGTACTGTCTTAGCCATGGTAGCATGTTTACCCTTTTTACTAGCATCATCGCCAGCTTGCTGATTGGTTATGGCTTTTACAGATCCCATTTGGATTTTTTAAAGCAGAGTATTGCTGGGTGTGCTGCCCTACAATAAGAGCATTTGTGTTGATAGCAGCAGTTGGTATACCACCCCAAAGTGGCTTTCATTAAATAATCATCATTGGCCAGACCTCCAGTGGGTAAGGTTCCATAATTAAAAGCCATAAATTCATATCTTGCATGTTCCAATGCTTTTCACTGACGGAATTGCTCGTCAAAAACGGAGCCATCAATTGCCCCCATATGTCTTATACACCCCCCAAATGAGTTCTACTTAGCAAAATAATTGAGCACCCTTATCAGGATATTTTTCACAAAAAAAAACCCTTGCATATATAGTAAGCCCATGGATCCAATGATTGATATTGTTAGGGAGTGTTTTATTACGGTCCTCCATGTTGCCAGGTCTCTTAAATGTCTTATCTACTGATACCTTCTCTTAGATAATGAGGGAAAATATATCTATGTACTGTCCCTGACAATTTTTTTCTTTTACTGGTAAATCTAAATGTAACTCCATAGTAATCAGTTTGCATATCACTGTGAAATGTGGTATTGTGTAATTGCTGCCTGTAAGTTACCATCAAGGGTTAATGAGTGATTAGGGGGAGGAAGAGGATTCTGATCTAGCCTGCTATCTCGTTGATCTGGACCTATAGGTGCCAACCTATTCAGGATCAATTGGAGGGTAGACAGGATAATCTCCTCCCTATCAGTCCCTTCTGTGCCCACCCTGTCCCACACACCCCTGATACAATACTCACTTCAGTGGTGTAATAATGTCAGGGAAGGAGCTGAAACCATTGCTGCTGGTTCTTCTGTGGTGACTGGGCTTGTGGTGCACTGTCAGTTATCCTGAGATGGAGAGCCACTGGGTGCCGAATGGGTTGGGGCATGCTGTGGCTCAGTAGTGCTGGTACTGCCTCTTTTCTTCACTCTGCTGAATGTGCTGGGTGAAGGGGAAGTGCTGCACCTCCTTTGTTGTCTGGGACTATGTGTGAGTGCAGGGCTACTATCAGGGACCTAATGCATGCCAGGGGGTGGTATCTTCTGCTGTAACAGCCACCTATTCTGGGTGCCTGAGCTATGGTGGGGGTAGCTGGCTCATTAGGCATTTCTAGGAGCTTCATCAGCCAATCGGAGTCTCTGTCAGTGATTGCACTCTTCACACAGGAGAGCAGTTCCTTGAATTAGGCCATCTTGGAATCACTGGTGGCACAGGTACCTAATATTTAATGTTTCTGGTAAGCTGGGTACCAAATTCTGCGGGGCCGCCCTTAGGGTGGTGTTTTACAAATAAAACATAAAATTCAAACAAAACAATTTAATCAATTATTGTCTTAAAAACTGGTTTGATTTCCCACCCTGAAGAAAAACTAGAACAATTTAATTTGCTATTATAACACAAGATTTTATTTAAGACAAACAAAACTGTAAGAATAGATAACAAATCTTGTGTGAAATAATTATTGTCACGGCAAACAAAATAACATTAATGACAGTAGTTAAAACAATACAACAAACAATATCCGTTTATTCTGTGGATTCCCCACTTATCGATTCACATCATATCACAATTCAACAAGTAATGTCAGCTCAATCCCATGGATTCCTCCACCTATGGATCTTATGACCTCAATCTAACTAGCAACATGCTTTTCTGATATAATTCCCAGAATCCAATCCTTCCCAGCAAATTATGGAACATTTATCAATACCTACCACTGCTGAGCTGTGCCCATCGCTTGGAGGACCCCATGTAATCATACAATGTTCAAATATGATTCAGCGATATTTCAAGAATACACATTGGCAGGCCCATAGGTCCTATATCCTTCAGACCCACGAATCACCATCCATTTGAAGCGTCCCCCAAATGGCTTGAATCCTCAAAGAAAATAGCAACTTAAAATGGTGGTCTAGGTTGCCATTAAAATATTAGCATTACAGGTGGCAACTTTTATTATGGGGGGGAGCATAGTGAAACAGGAAAGTTAACTTTTGACTGGTTTTGCAGCGTGTACTTTACAGGGAATCTCAACACACATAACTTATAGACAGTTAGATATGGGGAAAAAGATAGCTCACCACCTGGATACACTTGTATTATTCTAATTCAAAAAATTACGTTATCAAATGTCAGCTGCGTTTGATATTACAAGCGGTATTACTTATACCTGACTGCCCCTTTTCAAAATATCACACCATGAAGTAGTTTAGATAATGAAAAACATTGTACTAAGGAATCCCGTTCCAGTACAAAATGCTGCACCATGTGGAGCGCTAATTCTGTCATTTAAAAAATAGCACTTTTAAAATGAATAACTATAGTTCCTTCTTTGCTCTATTAAATCCAGTTAAACCAGCTTCACTTACATTCCATGTGTACAAATACTGATAACTAGATAGAGAAATCAAGCAGGATAATGACTCCCCAGTTTTCCAAGTAACAACATCTGACAATTTTAAAGAAGAAAAGAAATAAGGGCCTAGCATTTTGGAATTCTCTTAGCTTGTAGTTTTCTTTTTCTTTTCTTGCTTTAGACTTTGCTAACTATAAGAAAAACAAAGTACAAAAAAGTTTGATGAAATCTGCCAAAACTGTTAAAAATAAAAAAAAAGGAAAACGCTTTGCTTACTTTACTTTCCAAATGACATTTGATGTAAATGAGAGCTGAAAATCAAGAAATTTGTCAAAACAAACTTTAGTGCTTTGATTTGTATGACACTTTCTTTTCACACTCTTTTAGTGTTAATGATAGACAAAGACAGCTCTGTATGAACACTTGTCTTTATAAAGTCACAGAGCAAAATTTACACCAGATTCTGAAAAATGCTAACTTCATGCTATAAAAAGTAACATAAAATTTCTATACATGAATACTTAACCTACTATTTAATGGTGTTAAAGACCATATATGGAAAGAGTTTCAAAACTCATTTTTTGAACATTTTTTATAAAAAAAAAAGGATTTTCACCAACACTTTTTAATAGAAGAAGCAGATACAATCCAACAAACCAGTCATGCATAAATTTCGCTTGAAAAAACAAACAAGAAGCGCAAGAAAAACTCTTCTAAGTGTAGTAATGAAAACTGAACAAATATCAAATCGTGAGAAACACACCAAAAAAATGACCAGAATA